>JANHGB010497852.1:0-74509 GCA_026283785.1 Coracopsis vasa
TCACGAGAGCAGAGTAGAGGGGCAGGATCACCTCCTTCGACCTGCTGGTCATGCTCCTTTTGATGCAGCCCAGGATATGGTCTTACTGACTTCCTGTAAATTAGAAGGCATTATGGAGAAACAGGTAGGAAGTAGTAACAGTTTTATGAGTTTAACAATATTAGTTTACTGTTAAAATAGTAAAACCCAAATGGGAATAATGCATGCTGTGCATTTTGCAATATATATATGTATAGTTTCTCTTAAAGTTATCAGTTCAAATTAATGCATAATTACAAAAAGATACATTTTTTTTTATATTCAGGTGGCTCGTTGACATTTAGTTTGTTGTCATTTATCATTAAAAGTCTCCCTATAAAATATTTTTAGGTTTATTTCTTTCAGGCTTTTCTGTTGAAGCTGTTTGTTCTATGAATAATAATTTCTGGAGTCAGGTCTCTACTCACCTGCAGCACAGCTGAACTGCCTAAAAGTCTGCACTTCTCTCTGTGGTACAATAAATATCTTTTCAATCTCATCCTCTGAGACATGGAAGATTTGTATTTGGTTTCTGTTTCCAGCATCAAATAAAGGAACCTTTATTCTCTGGGATTTGGAAATATGGGAAATATAGAAAGTGGGTTTCAAAAGGCCTGCCTGACTATGGATTTGGCCCAACAGGGAAGTTGGATGGCAGACTACCTAACCTCTGAATACTGTTCCCATCCTTGGCATGGGAGAAACAATAAGCAGCTTAGTATTGAGCAGCCTCAGGCGCTCTCTGCTTCAGTGACTGAAACGTAAAGGACTTTATTGGCAAAAACTGAAGTGAGGTAAGTGTGCTTCCAGGGTCTAACAAGGGATCTGAGGGACTAAATTCAGGATTTGCACCCAAGTGCTATAGGTGATGGTACAGAATGTGTCTCCTGTGATGAAAGGTGATTAGCTGGTAGTTCAAATTTTTTTCTAGGTTTGTAGCTCTTTGTGAATTTTTTTGGGCATGATACTTTGTTTTTCCATTTTTTTTTTTTTTTTTTTTCCCTGCAACTTGTCCTAATGCTTCACATCTGAGTGTGGTATCTGAAAATGCTGTTGTGATGCCAGGAGACATTTTATTTCCAGATTCTGTGTTAACATTTCTGGAAATATTCAGCCAAAGGCAGTAATTAACATACTCAAGCAATCTACTGCATGCATCAGCGAGCTGAAATAGTTTGCTGTATTCATTTCCCTGATTTAATGGGTCTGCCCAAGCCCCCTGAAGGATGGTTAAAATAGCTGCCTTTTGATTCTGGCTCTCAGTATTGCTTCTAAGTAGACTGGATGAATTTAATCTGAGGTAGGAGAAAGGCACAGGCACGTAACCTTGGGAGAAGCCAAGGTATGGCTGTATGTGATAACACATCAGCTGATTTGCCATGAGCTACCTCCTCCCCTTATGGACATGAAGAAGCTGCATGAAAAGTAAGCTTGCCCTCTCCTTTTTTTGTAGTGTGAGAGCCTATTCACAGGGATTGCGTAGTAGATAGGCTTTACATCCGTTCTTAGCTTGATCTGAAGTTTCTTGTCCATATGTCCACATCAACAAGTGCATATTGATTACTGATGGTCTAAAAATTACCCAGACAAAAGAAGTCATATTGTATTTATAAATACAGCCATTTAGAGGAAGTATTTTCTCTCTTCTCATGCAGAATACATCATGCATTGGGAATTATGAGAGAAGTATATGGGATCTAAACTGGATAGAGGAAACTTGGCCACAAATCTAACCAAGAAGCAAAGTTGTTAAAGCATAACAAAGCTCCTAGCCTGTTTCTGTTCCAAAGAAAAATGTTTTATCTTCATTTCCAGGTATTTGACTTTGTAGATTTACTAATGTTCTTTCTTTTGTATGGTTTAGTATGTTTTCTTTCCTTGCCTAGATAAATGTTATGATAGAATCTCTGACTGTCCATGTATTATAGTAAAAAATGTGGGGGCACAATGTCATATTTCTACAATAACCACTTGCCTTAATGCTCCCCCTCTGATCCTTCATTAGTCAATTTAAGACTGTGTTGCCAGTGAGACGGGAAGTCCTGTCTTGTCCTCTCCACTTTTATCTCTGGCTGCAGTTTCCTGTCTACTTCTCTTGCACTAGCATTAGTATTTGTATGGCTGCTCACTATGTCAAATCAGCACTTCAACAGATGTTTTTTTCTTATTTGATTTTTGGTCTGACCATAGTCAACTATGGTGCTACATCCTGAATGATCTGTATTTAAGTAAGAGTTAAAATTTGTCTTCAGCTCACCCATAGGAAATCTGCAGTTGCTTACACCTCATTCTTAATCTAAAAGGCAAATATTTAAAACCTCCAGTTAGTAGATGTCAGATTTAGTCAGCAATCTTCCTCTCCTTCTTTGGTGGGCAGGTTTTAAAGGAAGTGACTAAAGGAAAGCAGCCATAAGCAAATGTAGAAAACTAACCTGGGTAAGGCAGGCAGAGAGTTTTGAAAGTGAAGGATGCTGGCAGAAACGATAGCCCACTTCCTGAATTACAGATGAGGAATCCATCTCTGAGACTTCTGACAACTGAGATAAGTTACAGAATTGTGCTGTTGGCTCCTCCAGATTGATCGTACTGTGAAAGTGCTGTGATAGCTGGGCCCAGTCTCCTTGTTGGAAACTGCATGAAGTGGCTCCACTCCAGAAATATCTGTGTGCCTGGCCAGCTGGGGGGATGATTCATCAAAGTCTGCAAAGCAGACAGATTTCGTGAGCAGGAAGACCCCTGTGGCACACTGTGACTGTGACAGCCTCAAAGTGTCACTCATTCTAGAAGAACCAAGAAGGGCTACCTTCTTTGCACTTTGCCTTGAAATCCTTCTCCTTTAAATATAAAACAACTTAAGTATCATAGCCTCAGGTGTGATTTGAGCTTAAGAAACTTGATGTGGCTGTGCTGAAACAGCAATCTGAACACATAAGCAGCAAAAAATATATTTGGAAGTATACAAGCTCTGAACCGCAAGTGGCAGTTGAATTTGTATCTTAAATCTATGTTGCTGAACTCTGTAATGATACATGCTTACTCGTCAAGAGGTTTCACGGTCTTGTGAGCCTGTGATGCATCAGCTGAGATCATGGCTGGATCTGTCTGTAAATCAGCTATGCTGACCTTATCAAAATTATGTTGGTATAAACAAGGGGGGTGGCTTTCATTTGTGGGGAGTCACTTCTTATTCTCACTTCTAGTTTGATCAGTAGTAGAAAATATTCACTCTCACAGGAAAACTGTTCAATACATTCTTACAATAAATTAAAAATGAAAGTTTATCCTCTATTTTTTACTAAAAAAGGTGCATTGAAAGATAATCTGGGTAAGTAACTGTGTGATACCAGGAGTAACACAAATTAAATTACTTGCATCACTTTTAATTCTGCACAGAAAGAAGCTCTGATACAGAAGTACAGGACTGTTGACAGAGTCTGGAGAAACAGTTTGTTTGCTGTTAAATTGCAACTTTTCCTAAATCTGTTCTTTCAAAAGAAACACAAAAGTAAAAAGTGAAAGCAGGAAGAACTTTATGACTAAAAATACAATCTTGCTGATTGGTCAGCCAAACAATACTAGAGAAGAGACTGGGATAAACAGAGTTTATGTTCAAACTGTCCTAACTTTCTGCTCATCAGGAAAACAACCCTCTCAAAATATCCCAACTGATGGTGCTGTTCATACTCTGAAAGCAATCTATAATGAGGCAATGTATGGCAACAAGTAGAATTTTGAAGAGCTACAATAGATCACATTACTTTGCAGAAGCTCTAGAATGTTTTAGAGTGCACATAGGTTAGTTAAAGGATTTGATGATGACTTCTTTAGCTCAGAGGAATTTCTTCATTAAATCAATGGGCACCATTGTAGCAGGTGATGAATAGACTACCAGTCTGAACATAAATGGCACAGTTGCTAACTTTAAATTTGACATAAGTGCTGAAGTCAAATGTTGTACCAGAGAGTGTATACAAGAATACGTACATCAACAAGAATGTTGTTGGCATTCTAAATAAAAAAATACAGTAGAAGTTGAGGGAATGAAACCCAAGACTGGGGCCTTGACTACTAAGACTCTAATGAAAGGACTATATGAGAAAGTATAAAAAGTAAGGAAATAAAATATTATAAAACAGAAAGGGACATGAAAGAGAGTTTGAGGACACTTTCAGGGAAAGGGAAGCTTCCACAAGAATATTGCAGTGATCTAGATGAGCCCATTCACACTTCATTCTTTTAGCAAGGGTAAAAAGTTCTGAAAATCTTATATATTGAGAATTGAAGGAGGAATAAAAGAAAAGTCTAACTTCCTGGGAAGAGTGTCGTGGATAGTATACCCCATCAACTATCTGGGTGTTGATTAGTTAATGAGTATCACAGTTGTCACTTTTGCTTATAAACTGTGTTCTCTTGGATAAAAGAAAAAGTAAAGGGCAACCTTAAGCCTTTTAAGGTAAGATATCATAGGGTTTAAGCAGAAAAAAATGATATATGTCTCTGCATCCAGTCTTTTTGGAAACCACCCATCAGTGCTGTAAAATTCATACTACCAACAAAGTATTGAAGAAAGTCCTATTAATTACCTCTAACTCCACAAGATACTACCATGATACTTAGTTGCTTTTCAGCTGAGATGCCAGACAGAAGATACGAACCTGGAGGGTAAAGTATTTGTATCTACTTGTTCTTAGAAAAAGACAAATTAGCTATAGATATTTTTCTGCCTATCTTTGCAGCATTTGATAGAGACAGCTATGGATTCCTGCTATCCTGTCTCCGATATGTGACAAGAAAATGGCTTTCTCATTGTGTTAAATATGAATTCTTTTAATAGACATATTCGTTGCCGGGATATCTTAATGCTTAGTCTCTGATATTTTCTTTTTTAATTCTTTTTTTTTCTTTTTTTCTTTTTATTTTATTTTTATTTTTGTTTTAACTTCTTTCCCCCCCCCCCCCCAACCAGTAGGGTTCTATTCTTGCTTGGCTACAGATAAAAGATTAAACACTGTTTATGAAGTTTAACCTTCCTCTGTAGGATGCTCTGGCTTCCAGAATAATATGTTCTTCTAGTGTGTGCTTCAGACTGAGTAATGGACATGAGTAGAATAGTATCAAAGAAGATGGAGAAGCATCCCTTTGTATTGCAGCTGGAACTATGGCTTTACATTGCCTTGGAAGTCTCCATGTGATAGGGAAAAATGGTATACTGATGGACTGGTAATGCCTTTGCCCGCATGGATGTGGGCAACACACAGAAACATAAACATTTTCTTAACAACATGATCATGACTTTGAAGAACGATCTTTGCTATTAAGGCATGCAAACCAAACGTTTCCCTATAAATAAGCGAAGATACCATTTTTTTATATATATATTTGTGTAATGGTTTTTGGGAATATTTGCATATAGACAATGTTTTATGATTTACATGTAGTTAAGAGGTATGGTATCTGCATAAAATCTATATTTACAATGAATTTAAGATGTGCATCTCCAAACATTTCTTTCTGTGCATTGGTTGGTGTATTTTCTTCATTCATACTGGGGAGTTATATGATCAAAATTTGCTGAACTGTGGTTTATAGCAGACAATTAACAGCTGTTAAATGGGATTATTGCAGGCTGTTATCTTCACGTAGCATCGATTCAAATGCTAATTTCACTCAATTTACTGCTCATAAGGTTACCCTACTGCCAGGTACACTGCACTCATGATGAATGACAAAATTTATCTGAAAAGAATGTAACCTATATAAAATGTGTATCAGTAGATTTTATGGCCTGGTTTGCAGCTCCTTGACACAGGTGAGAATGCTGTGCATAGCAGGAAGATGTAGAGTCAAGTTTAGCCCAACAGAGCTGTGAGAAAACGACGTTACCTTGTATTTCTTTGGCTGTGATTATAAATGCAATTTTGGTAATGAAAACAAATCATGCTTTCTACCATTTGGTTGTTTCACCTCTTAAGGAATGCCACTCATGCTGGGAGATACAGTAGAATAAGAGTAATCTTTGAGTGATGTGCTGTGTCTAAATGATTCACACCTTAAGAACTGTAGTTTAAAATTCAACATGCACCTTTTTCATGTGAAGTTAACTATAATTTCCTTCTTCCTATCAACCTTTTCTTCTTCTCATAGTGCAGAAATAGCCAACGGTAGATGCTTCACTCTTTCCAGGTTAACTTCAGGATTCAGCAATAATTTTCCAAGCTTTGTGGTTGGGATGATGTTGTTGTGGGAAGGCAATATTCCCCTTCCTCCCCTTTACTGTTTATTTCTACTGTCAACCTTCAGCTGACAGTAGCAGTTATACATATTGATCCAATCTGATAGGAAAATAATGCCTCAGAAAGGCATTTCTGGTGAAATAGGTTCCCTGCCTTAGGTCTCTATGCAGCCACAAGGCACTCAATAAGAAAGTATAGTGGTTGGACATTGAGATTGCTGGTTTGAAGCTGTACAAGTTTAGGCTGGCACCTCAGAACCAGCTGGAAAGTTATACCCTTAAGCTGTGATTTCTCATTAAATTTTGTTTCATCTTTACAGATGGTATATGTGGGCCCTTGGTACCCGCTCTAAGATCTTGGCAATTTTTCTTTGAATGCTCCTACACAAAGGAATACTGGATATTTTAAACGAGAATTTGTGAAGTTTATGCAGAAAAATTATATATTAAAAATTATTCTTCTTCTTGCCTTTAATGCTTATGAAGGCAGCAAGATACTTTTAAGAGGTATTTCTCTTAGGTTCAACTTCTTTGCTGTTGTGCCTGTTGTTTGGTAAATCTCTACATATACTGGTCAGTCAATACTGTCAAATGTTGCATGAGGAGGATTTGAACTACTATCTGATTAGGAGTGAAATGAAGAAAGAAAAAAGATTGCCTTGCACTTTAAGTTTTATTGTTGTCTCACAGTGTCTATGGGGAAAATTATCTTTTATATTTAAACATACAAAAAAGTATGTATAAAGTAGTGAGCTTGCTGCTACTGCAGTGAAAGGCCATGTAATAAAATAGGATGTATTATAAATTCTATCCAGTCTAATTCTTCTTGTCATTAGCAGCTTGTAAGGTATGTATTAGATGTTTCATAATTATAGTTTAGACTTGGCTTTCTAAATAAATCCTTGAGAATAGTAAGTGAAAATATTAAACCTAGTTTTATTTTCAATAGACTTGTATAGCCCTGAGACCCACAGAACTACTATATCAATATTTTTTCATTTAATGCTTCTCAGATTCTTAAGTTCTATTTAAGTGGATCACAACAGGGGAAATGAAAAGCTTATCTTGATGCCTAAAATAGTAATAAAAATTGAAGTATCACTGGAAAGTGTCAGACATCTCCAGTTTAAATAAACATAATCAATCACGTCAGCATGACATTTTCTTCACCACATAGGCAGCAATGCATTGTTCTTAATTACATCCAGATTTGAAACATGGGAAAATTAATGACTAAGGGATTAGAGTTTCTATTTAATGCTAAGAAAGTCTTATTAGGATAAAGGGTTTAAGATCATCTTGTTTTCGTATGGGTCATAATTTATTGTGGTCTTGTGCCAATGTGTCTTACACTTGCATTACAGACAGTGTTCATGCTTTTTCAGTACAATGGTAAAGTAAAACATCAATTGTTTTGTGGGTTTTCATCAGTTAAAAACTGAAACATATGAAAGCATGATAAATGCATGGCTGTTTGATTGCAATTAGTGTAAAAGGAGTATATTCTATGTACAATTTTGCAGAAATTCTCACTTGCTCTGCAGAGTAACAAAGTTATATTAAATAAAAAATATTTTAAAGTAGCCTGTAATGTAGAGGACATAAATAATCATGCTTTAGGATTGTGCCACTTGTTAAGCGCAAGAAGTAGGTAAATTGTTATTAAACCAACAATTTTCTGATAAAACAAGTCTGTTTTCTATTCATGAAATATCCAAAACTAGACTTTGTTTGTAATCATTTGAAAAATACTTTCTTCCATCTGTGGATTGATTTTGAATTATTTGCTTTATTTAGAAGCTACTTTTTATTTATAACAAGTGACCAGTTTTGGTAAGGATCCCTTATTTTCCTCTGTTTGTGGAAGACAAACTTTTTATGCTAAAGAGGAGCAAAATTATCATTAATGACAGATAACCGTATTCTTCTCTAAGTCTTCCTTTTATGTCTGAAATATGAAAAGAAGAATAGCTATTCTCCAATATGTTTTGAACAAAACCTCACATTTGCATTCCTGGTGGAGCAAACAAAGCAAAGTTCAGGTATAGCTGAGTGAAAAATGTTTGGGAACTGTGGGAACTGACCAGAGGACTTGAAGGTAGTTATTCCCTGTAATTATATCAGTTCTGCTGGTAACTCCATAGGGCTTATCAATGTTGCCGTTGAAATAATCTGAAATTTCATTGATGAGAAATCCTTGAAAACAGAGCCTCCATGGAAATGGCTGATAGCCTGATCAAGTGTCTCTTGGAGATTATGAAATTCCTGCAGAGAGCCTTGCCTAAGGTTGTGTGTAGAGGAGCAGCATGTGGTGCTTTACCTATCTTGATACAGGTTTATATCTGTCTTGGAATACAGTTTATATTCCTGTGCCTTTTTGAGTGACATCTTGCCCAGGTGGTTTTGGATCTCAGTGCAAAATTCTGATGAAAACTTTGAGGACCTAGAGCCTACCTTCAGATATTTGCTCATGGGTCTCACTGACTTAGTAGTCTTGGAAATTCTAGCCTTTCCTAACGTGCAGGTCAGACTTTTTCACTAGGATAGGCACATAAGCTCTGGCAGCAGCAGAGATTTATAGAGAAAATACTGTACTCTTTAGCACCATGAACAGCTCTGAAACCTTTTTGAACCAATGGAGAAAGTCATAAATACAGCTCCACAGAAAGTCAGCTGCCTCTTCAATCTGCAAGCAAAGACATCTTTCACTCAACTAACATAGATACAGTGCAAATAAGCTTTATAGTCAGCACTAGATCCCATGATTGTTAAGATCTATGCAATAGGTGAAACAGGTTTCACGTGAGGAAGTAATCTTAGCACTAATCAGAACTGCAGCAATATGATTCTGGAAGCATTAACTGGAAGCATAATTAGAAACATTGCATTGTACGTATTTGCATGAGGTGGTGTATGGCACAGTACATAGGGAAAATAACAATTGAAAATACTGTGAGACTAGAGGCAGAGTGCAGGAACAGTGCTCGCAGTGAGGGCATGAGAAAAATGCCACTAGAAGTCTGTATTCATGCTTATTCTTTGACCTGTGTAATTAAAAAAATCCCAAACCAACTATTTTTAATATGTAATTAATAGGAATGATTAGTGTTTTTCCTTTACTTGGGAACATCTGTTTGAAACTTGTCAGAACAGTGATTATTTCCATTACGTGTTTGTACAAATCTGAAAAAAGAAAGGGTCATGCTACTGCAAATTCCAAATTAGAAGACAGTCTTTGTTAGAGACACTGAATACTATCCTATTAAAAAACGCATATTGCATGTTTCAGTGATAGCCAGCAGAGTAAAGCTTAAGGAAGAAACTCCACCTTAGTTGACTATTGTCAAAACATGCAATGATTTCAGGGTGGCCAGGATTCCAGTGTGCGTATTTCAGAAGTGACCTGAACACCTCAGGCTCTTATCACAAAATTAATAGTGGTGTTTACATGTCTTATTGGTGGAGGAAGGCCACAGACACCATCACTTTTATTTGTATTTATGTGATAAAAGTGCGTATTGTATAGATGAGTAATTACTATGATTAATCAATTTATCTTTGAAATTGTTCTTTTTCTGTGCAAGGGAGGGAGTGCAGAATTCAAAATAGAAGTGGAATTAAATAGAAAAGGACATGATATGACTGCAATCACAGAAAAAGCACACTGTAATTTATGAGCAAAGCATCTCTGTGCCAAGTTCTGGGCCATTTGTATTGATATTCATGAATAAAGTGAAACTGATATGGCAGTATAACAATCATGCAATATACACGTTCAGGCTCCTGCTTATTTTAGAACAGCCAATAAAAAATAATGGAGTAGTAAAAGAGTGTTTTTTCTTGGTTAAAGAATTTTAGAATAAGGATATTTGTAAGTGGATTTGTCTGGGTTTATGGTGTCAGGGATGTTAGAGAAGGTGGAGAGATTTTGTTCAGGAAGCATTTCTTCTCTACTGATAATTTAAAGAGCCTAATAACATGTATCTGCCACCAGCACACCCAGAAAGTCTTACCAATGTTCTTTCTTTATTGTGTCTATGGCTCTTGTTACACCATGCACAGGTGTGCATGCAGAAATCTTTGTTCATGTTCAATAACAACCTATTGCATATCCAGTTTGTGGCCCTCATTGCATTATGCATCAGTATACAGTCAAACCCAGTGTTCATTCCCAGTGCTCTGGACTTCGTGTTCAGGATTGTTGCATGCTGAAACCATGTGGTGTCTACCGCTACTGCAATCACTCAAGTGATTTTGCTTGTAAGGAAAAGAAGATAAAGCCATAGAACATGATGTTCCAAAATTCTCTTTCCCTAGTTGTTTTTCAGAAGCTATTTAATAGAATGCAAAGCAATAAGGCTTTTAAATCACTATAATTTTTTAGAAAGGTGACCTCTGACCAACACTTTAACTGGGTTTTGAAAACTATAGAAGAAACCAGGTTTGAATTTGAATTGCTAACTGTCATCTAATCAGTGTTTAGTATCACTGTGATAGCACAGAAAAAGAGAATTGAAAATAAAAATGATGCACTGAAACAAGGGAAACATAATTTGCAAGTATCATTGTGGATTTTTCTCTTCTTTCTGGATCCATTCACACTCAATAAAGCAAATGACATATGAAAGGATCAGCAGTGATTCATACGGCATTGTACGTAGCTGGTTTGAGTGTGCCAGATGATGTATTTGCTATTTATGTAGTCAACAGACAGAGTTCTAGGAAGCTTCTAAAGTGGTTAAGAGACAAAGAATGATTTGTGTTTTCACTAATGACAATCAGTGTCTTATATAGCAGCTTCATAGCTCAGGCAAATGGACTAATCTCATTCATTCCTTTCAGAGTCTTAACATTAGGTTGTCTGGAAAGTATAAATTATTTTTATGTAGTAAGGCCCTGGAAAAAATAAAATAGGTATTAAGATAACTTTGTTAATATTAATAATCTAGAAATTAATGGCTGTTTAAAAACCGAACCCAAAGCATTTCTTTATATTGTTTTGTGAAGTAGAAGTATTTGGTTATGATGTATAGAAATTTTTAAATTCAAAATTTCAGTGGTTTTGTATGAATTTAAAATTTTCTGGTTTTCGGTGTATAAAGTGATAGTACAGGTGGTAATTTTTTCCTATTTTGTCTAATCTGCATCTTTGTAACACTTGAAAGCTAATTCACTGCTTTTAGAGGAAAATGTGACAGGCAAAGTGTAGGCTTATTTTTCAAAGATAAAGAAGTTTTGGAAAGTTGCTCAGTAAGGAAAATGGATGAAAAAAAAGTTTTAATTTTTGGTATGTTCCACGGAACCTTTTGGGCATATTTACTAAATAGTTGATCTTTGTTAGTTGTTGCTTTTAAGCTCTATAAATAAAGAAGCTTGTCCTTGTGTCTTGGGAGAAAAATCACCCTCAAGTTTTTTTGTATGTCACTGTTGTCCTGCTGGGCGAAATAGCTTCTTTTTGTGCTTTCACATGCTTGTATCTTAGTCTTCTTAGAGGATTTTAAGAGAAGCATAATGTGTGATAGGAAGTTGGCTGGTAAAAAATAAGAAAGGAATGGCCTAAATCTTGCTTTAAATCTTGAAAACTTAGAAATTTCTCTGTCTCAAAATAGTCCATACTAAAGCATCTAGAATTACTTTTCAAGAAATACTGTGCTCTAGACCTCTTCTGAAATTAAAAAAGTTATCTGAGGAAAAGAAGTGTGATTACTGGAAAAACAACCACCGCAATCTCAAAATTGCTTAAGATTCAGACTTACATTAATAGTTTATTAAAACCAGATAAATTTACTAAATGATGGAGTATCCTCTTTTCTGCATGAAAGATTTCATTCTGTAAAAGTTGAAAACATTACAACTTTTGTGAAAGACTTTACAAATCTTTTTGTAGTGCAACTGACATTTCCCCAAAAGTGGCAATTGTGGTAGGGGGAAAAAAGGGAACAGAGGCTTTTACTGTCTTAAACCTCCTTAGAAGTTCTTCCCAGGAATAGAAAACCACCATGGAGTAGTCAACCTGAAATTGTTTTTCTTCTAAAACCCTGCAAGTTTCCTCGCTATTTTAGGGTGACCTGATTTTTCTATTTCTATGTGTGAAAGACGGAGATTCACCCCTGAAATTGCAAACCCATAATTGTAAAGTTCACACCTTTGGGCACTCTTGCCCTTCATTAGGCCACTTGTTTGTTTGTCTGTCTGTGGGTCATAGGTGAGTTTCTTGAGAGTATGTGAAACCTTTCAGTGAGGTTTTTTCCTTTGAGAAATCAATTATCCTCAAAGTTTCTTGGGATTTTGCCCTGTTCTGTCCAACTGGGAAAACACAGAACATAATCTGACAACTAATTTCCACAGCAAATTATGTGTCTGCTGCTCTGCATTACATATTGGAAGGAGACTGCATGAGATTCTGCCCTTTAGGTAGATTGAACTTGTCTTTAATTTGTTGGGCTTTTTTCTTTTGCTGCAGTGTAATGACAGATCTTGCCTAAAATGATGAAATGTTGGTTCCTAGCCAAAAATTTAAAGCGACGTGTGTATTTTCTGCTAGGAAAGTTGATATTAGCTCATTAGCATCTTTCACAGCTGAAATAACACAGTGAGCCAATGTGAATCAAACGTTCCCAGGGGGCTGATTTCCTCCCACTGATTGGAGAGTGATGAAAACAAAGAATAAGAGGTCAGCCTGCATCTAATTTCAAAAAGTGCCCTATTGATGGGGAAAACATCAGAGATCAAAAGCCCGTCATCCAAGTGTAATCTATACTGACCTGGTTTGTGATAAACAGTGGAACCAACCATTATGACAGTATTACCATTCATTATTATAACTGATAGCTTTCCCATATTGCATTTTTTACACTCTACACAAAATCCTTATTTGTATTGTTACACTTATATTGATATTTGAGTTGATGAGCATCCTACCTGGCAGTTGCTTTGCAGCTATGCACTGCAACCAGAGTCACAACTGTTGAGTTACCTGCCTGATGAACACAGAGCCTGTCTTCACATTACAGATTGCCAAATAGATTTTTTCCTCCTAAAGCCCAGACCCTCTCTACTATACTGCATTTTTGGTACAGTTCCTCTGAAATCAGAACAAAAATAAAATTAAAGACTAGAATTCAGCACAACAGATGCAAAAATGAATGTTGAGATGAATACAGCATGAGCTCAGAAGTTAACTGTCATCACTCCCAAGTGCATTTTTGTCTGTTCCATGTGCTGTGCACCTGTGGCTTGCAGACAATGGATGTGATTGCATTATAGAAAAACTGGCAGCCAAGTTGAAGCTGCTGCTGCCTGTTGATGTGTCTTTAGTCTCTCCTGCAAGTTCTTTGCAAGCTTTTCTTCTGTTTTTTCTTTTCTTTTGATTTTTACATTACCTCTGTGTGGTCTTTTAATTATTTTATTAGTATTCTTTGCTGCTGCTTTTGAGACACTATAAATGTAGCAAAGAAAAAAACATGGTTAAGTGAAGGCATTGTAGATAGTAGACAAAAGAAAACAGCTATTCAGCAGTCTTTGAAGTACATAGGAATAGGACCAGTGGCATAGTGGCTTGAGACCACCAGGCAGTAGAAATGAATTAACAGCAGACTATCCCCTCCCCCCAGATCCTATAATCAAAATTAAGTGAACACCTGCACTAAATAAAATTGAGCTGAACCACCATGAATATTAAATTCTGAGCTTGATTTACTGCTTATGTTACTCCAGGTTTATGCTGGCATAAATTCCCTTTAAAGGAACAGAGTTACATGTTTTGAATTGGGAGTAATGTGGTTGTGAATCAAGTTGTTCAGTTTCTTTCCTGTGATGTCAGGTCTTGTTCTGCTTTGGAGTATTGATACAGGTGCCACTTTATGTCCTTTCTGACAGAACATAATGCCAGAGATGCATTGAGGACTGTATGGTTCGTGAAAAATACGTTTTTTTGAAACAAAGCAATGGTAGATTTCACAAAATTGCTTTGTTTCACAAGATTTTTCAGTGTTGTAGTTGCTTTTCGGGTCTAGGAGAAGCACCATTTCTCTAGTGGCTTATTACCAAAGGACTTGCTCAATCCACTTGTCAACTATACAGTGTTTTCTGATACATTTCCTGTGGAAGGTCTGGCCTAGCCCTTTTTGGGCACTGTGTCCTTATGCAGCCATTTGTTGTACATATGTGTACAGTTCTTTTTTGGCCATGCTACAGGATGGCAAAGGAACTTTCATAGAATGCATAATGCAGTACAGAATTAAATAGAGCATGGAGGATATGTGGAGAGCTATACATGTAGCTCACATGTTTTTATTACACTGTCTTCACAGATCCACCTGGTGCAGGTGTGCTCAGTTTCAAGTCCATGTGTGGACACCATGTTCGTTGCTAAATGCTGACTGGTGGAAGCACTGAAGTGTAAACAGATGGCAGATAGTGTGACTTTGTAGGATAGAGCAGAATAATTGCTCTTTGCTTGGCAAAGGCTCTTACTCAGCTTGAGCAGGCTCAGTGTGCCTGAGAAGCCAGGATGCTCAGTGGGAGAGAAAAGCCCTTCTTGGACTCATCTAGTTTTGAGTTCCTAGAACAGGTTTGGGCTAATTATTTTGTAAGAGCTATTTGGTCGATTATAATGATGAATTGCATAATTTTCCAAGTTGTCATATCCAGCCTAGCCACTTGATCTGTGGTACACATCCTGTTTTCCTGTATTTTCTCTGTGATAGAGCTAGGTGGTTTTAAGGAGACAAGTGGTAAAAAATTAGACTGTGTGAAAGATGCAAGCAGATACAGATGGAGGAATGCAGCTGTAAGTAAAAATGCTACAAGATAAATAAGCTGAGAACCTAACCTCAGTTCCCTGTCTGATAGGGCTCAATCTAAGACCTTTTAAAAACTTCCATGGACTTTAGTAGGCATTGGATTAAGCCTTTAATCCTTTATTTTAAACTTGAATTGACCCAAATAGTTGTTTAGTTTTTCAGGAAATCTGTGTAATATTTGTTTTGTTCTTTTTCCTTCCAGGTGCTGGGTAAATAATTTTATCTTTTCAGAACTATCAAGACTACCTTATCCTCTTATTGAACCATGCATTGGTGGTTTCTCTATTTATTATAAGTTTCTTGCTATCTTGGGTAATTTCTAAGAAGATAATACTTTATTCTGGGAAATTATTTACAATACAGAGTCATCCTGAAAGAAAAACCTCATTTCCTTTTATAGCTTACTTTTCTGCTACAGCTTGCATTCCAAATTTTTTTCTAGAAAATGTTCCTATATTGAACACTTTTTAGATCATTGACCTAACTGCTCTGTTATTAATTCAAAAGTTCTCCTGTGAATTCTTGCTGTACTAGTATAGGAAAATTTTAGTAAACCATCCTGTCAGTAGCATTGAGCTTTCTATTGATATTTCAAATGATAGCAGGCAGAATGCTGCAATAATTATTCTGCCATTTCTTAATGTTCTACCATTCAGCATTCCTCTTTTTCACAGACATTATTGACTGTATGTTAAAGTCTTCTGTCACTGCCTGTTGTTGCATGAGACAGTGAATTTTTAGGGTAAAAGATAGCTTTCTCACAGATGTTATCCTTGTCCCTACATACCCAAATGTGTGTCCCTTGTTTCAAAGGCTTTGGAGTTTTTGCTTTGAAATACAAAAGGCATCTTAGATACAGGAATAAGGGATTGCAGTTTTTAAGGTAGAAAATGCAGCGCGAGATTGGCAAAAGTAAATTGAAAATTCAGACTGAAAATGGGAAGAGCATCAGCTGAACTGAAAGTGTCAGAAAGCACAAGTCTTTTGATGACGTTATGATTTGACTTTTTGGAAAGAAATTAAGATTTTGCTTGAAACAGATTTTGTTTCAAATCTGAACTACAAAAAAATCTGTCTGTGAAAATAAAATGTTACTTGCATAATTATTTCATTGTGTGCACACACAAATTTAAGGTGTTCCAGAACTTTTAATCATTCATCAGACTTGCTCTTGAGCTCTTCGGACACTTTCTTTAATAGGAGCATCCAGTAGGTGTTCCAGGTAGGATCAGCCTTAACTATTCCTGCTATTGGTTATTCGAGCTGTAAGTGAAGGCACCAAGGACTACTAACGTTGCATCCAGTTTTGCACAAAGCAGCAAGCAGAAGTGTGACAGAATCACTGACCATGTTGTTAAGCCAGAAGATTGTTTATTTTCTGAATACCAACATGTTACTGAAGTGATAATTGTGAGCAGCAAACAATATGAAGACAGTCTGTCCTATAATGAGCTAGTTTAATGGGCTAAACAAACAACTGAAAAATATAAGCAGTGATAGTAGTCCCTGTCCACAAGCTCTTACTAGCCAGTTATCCAGGTATCTTGGAATCTGTGGAGACTGCACACTTTCAAAGAGAGCTTTTATTTGTTCTGGGTGTCCCCAGGTTCTTTGTTCTGGTGCCTTCTATATTTTGTCTTTATTTGGGACTAGTAACTCTTCTGTTTACTTCAGCACTTGCTTCTTGTCCTCCAGCTATCCTTGCTTTAGTCCTCTTTAAGGAATCTTAAGTTAGGCAGTGGCCACTGCTCAGCTCATTCTTGGGATTGTTTAGGGATCACTAATAGATTGTTTATGTTCACTGTTGTCTGTTGTTATTCTTGTCTGAGTGTTAGGCCTCCATCTTCTAGTCTCTTTGGCTGTTACGGCTACACTAGGGAGGAGCAAAAGGAGGATGATCTCCATATCTAAGCTGGGAACTTTAGCAGGAAAATGTGTACATGTGTGCCCAGATCATACATTAAATTTCCGTATTCATGCCAGCGTAGGATAATTTGGAGTTTGTATCCAGATATTTGTTTGTCTATGAGATTGGGTTTTGGAAGTAGTATTGGATTGTGTGATTTTATAAGCTTAACAGCCAAGCAAAGGATACAGTGTAATGCTCACATAATCAAACTTCTGTTCTTTGCTGAAATCAGTGTTTTTCTGAGCATAGAATAGTAGGAAGTAGTTATAGAGTTCCTTTGTGCATTAACAGAAATGTAATTGGGGTCATCTGTGTATCAGCAGTCGTCTTTACTGAATAATTATCTAAAAATGAATTTGAAATGACCTAATTCCCTAACAAATGTTTAATTTTCACATAGGCATTTTATGTGCACTGATCTGCAGTGGAAGTTTATCCTGGTTCTGGTACTTATCAGGTAGCCGCTGATGGGGACTGCAGCAATCTGACGCAAAGATGGGCATTTGCGCTTGAAATGTTACCCAAAATGAGGGCTTAGAGCAGTGGCTGAAAGTTGTCAACAGGTGGGATTTTAATTGAAACATTGTAGTAGAACAGCTTTTGTTACTACCATTGGTATGCTATCTGCCTTGCCTGTAAGTAAAGGGCCTTACTCCTTGGAGCTGTCAATCCTGAACATTTTCTAAGACCCATTTTACACATAAACATTTTTTCTCCTAAAGAAAGTACTGAACATAATAGGAATGTCATCACTGTATAGCAAGTATTTAGCATTTTAATTTCGACAATGCTGATTTAATGAAAACTAGCTCATGCTGCTGGGATCTTAAGAGTCCCTCCTTCTTGACTGCAGGTGGGTTTCAACTTGTTAGTCTCAAAGCAGATACTAATACTGACTGTCAATTTCTAGTTAAAAGGAAATTGTTATCAGCCTGCTTGATACTTTCTGCCTGACAACTGAACTTCTTCCTCAGAGAGGTTAGATATATATAACCTCTTTGATATGTATGTGTATATATATAAGCAGATATATATAACTAAGCAGTAAATACCCCAATGAAAGATCACAGTGCTTTACAAAAAATAGTAAAGAGAGGGAAAGGCATAACCTACAACACACTGAAAATTGGTTTTCTTTAGTAATTTAGATATTATGAATTTAAACCAATTTTCTGAAGTTACATGCACCTTACAGATTAAAAATGCTTCATGCTGCTACTGCCAGTTAAGTTAATGGGAGCTCCCCTTCACCTCCATTTTAGGAAGACTTTAGTGGTAGTGCACGCTACAGGTGGCTTTTGCCTTGGAGACCAGTGCAAGACTTCCTTATGCCATTTAATTCGTCAGATGTGTTATGCCAGGCATTGGAGGCTGAACAGAGGAGCTGGAAAGCTGTTTGCCCGCTGGCTGCTGCACTCCTGAGATACAAGGATTCTCCCTCTTGGGCTGACAACATAGGCTGTATGGGACCAAACCGGCCAGTGTAGGAGTAGCTGATGATGATGCTGGGGTGAGGCTGACCAAAAATCATTAAGAATACTCTGGGAGAGTTGCAGGCAGAGTGCTAGTGGGAAAAATCTTATTTGTTGGTGTTCTCATGCTGTTCAGCTGTCTTGGATGAATTGATGTTGCTGTTAGGTCAAATTAAAGAATCCTGGCTTCTCAAGCTATAGGTGGGTAAAATAGGCTTCACCTTACTGAAGATGTACTGGAGGTAAATTACTTCTTTGTGGCTTCTTTTTCAAAACTAAAGATGAGTTGGTAAATTCACTGGCAGTCTGACCTTGGTAACAGTATACTATGATTGAGCTTGGTTGTGTGGCTTACAGTAGATTCTCAGAAGTACGCAGCTAGTCATAGTCACTGTAAAACAAATATGTGCATATAGACAACTTTTATGCATGAACTTGCATCAGCAAGTTAGATGTGTAGGTTTTACATGCTTTGTAAAAGCAATTGGCAAGTATATTTTATATGGTGCATATACCTGAGTTTCCTATGGTGTATATGAAATACCAAAACTAAAGTATCTATTAACCTTTTTTAGCTACTCCAGAAAGAGACATGTCACTTTTGATAGTAAGACAGTGTTTTTCAAGCAGTGTTCATATATTATATATTTAATTAAATAGACTAACAGTTTGCATAAACCCACAGCAATTTGGAGGCAATGGCAAAGATTTCTAGATCTGAAGTAGGTTCTGTAGTTCAGCCACGGCAGTGAAGGCTTACAGGTGTGATTACCCTCTGCTCAAAGAATGAATAGCTAGATCAGAGATTCTGTGAACATCAGAAATGACATGATTTGACCTTAAGCCTTTCCCAGTTCCCTTCCCATTGTTGTAGTTGATTAGAAGAAATAGGAAAGCCCCATTGCTAGTGTTTCCATCAAAGCACTAGAGAGATTGAAATTTGTCCCCAGAATGCCAGACACAGTTAATTTTATAAACACGAGTGATGTTTTCAGTGAGTCTCATCCATGTAGATGGTAACTGATAACCCACAATCACATTCCGGCTGGCAGTGCAAAGCAGACCAAATACCAGGTTACTTCTGATGGGGAAGGGGAAAAAATCTGAAGGAAACCTGTCTGTTAAATGTGTTCTTCAGTGACACTGCTGCATATTTTTGATATATTATTTAAATATCTCCTTGACAATGAAAGAAAGCAGTGATTTCTTGACACTTGAAAGGCTTTTAAAGGCATATTAAAAATTTTACCAGAATTTAATCTCATAGGTGATCAAGGACATGCAGCAGTAAGAAAGTGTATTGGAAGACACTAAAGGGACTGTTTAGTCCAAACAGAAACGTTGGGTTATTTGTAAAATCTGTAACATGAACTTGTACTTTTATGGATAAAATGTTTAAAGATAGTTGAAGTATAGAAAAAATCTTTCCTCTAAATTGTCAGGTTATGATCTTCTAGTGATGGTGAGCTGTCAACAGTATATGGGAGCACTGTGTGTTCCACGGAGTGATTAGACTTACATCATTAAGCATTTAGTGTAATTGGAATAGAACGCAGCCATAGAATAAATGTCTTCTGCTCTGAAAATCAGTATCTTAGCTTCTCATTACTGCTTATTGAAATTGATAATTCTAATGACAAAATGACTGAATAGATTTTTTTAACAAAACATTTTAAACATTTTTTTTTTCCATAGATGAGAAAAAGAAACTTTTCCACGAAGGCAGGATCTCTACTATGCCAAAGTCAGTTTGAGTGTAAAGATTATTCAGCCCTTGAATAAATGGGTGCATGATGGAAACATCTGTTTGGCTGTAACTAATTACAGTGGTATGGTTGGGTGCTTGCATTTTAATCACAAAATACCCTCAGAGGAGTAAAACCATGGACAGTAAGGAGTTTTCAGAAGTGAGCAAAGGAGTGGGTGTTCAGTAAAGAATTTAAAAATGCAGTGAGTCACTGACAGTCAATGGCTACCTTCTGTGACAAAAAGTCAAAGAAATAATTCTGAAGCATTAACCATGCTGCTATGAAACCAGAAAGATTTATCCCTGACAGTCTGCCACGCTCACCAAGCAACTGTGCAGGGACTCTGGGCTGAGTTCTTCATACGTCAAACCAAACTCTTGTGATATTTTTGAGCAAGTTCTTCTGTTTTCCATCTGCTCTATGTCAGAAGAGTCTTTGATGTCAACAGGAGTTGCTGAAAAGCATGCGAACACACAGAAAATCTCATCTCATGGGTTAATCCTCTTAGTAAAGTTGAGGTAAAGTCTCAAACCCTGAAAATCCCACAAAGCAAGCAACAAACCAAGCCAGGACAAACACCGTCACTCCAAATATCCCCCTTTCTCTTTCTTCCCACAGCTTTATATACTGACATCATGACATCATATGGTACAGAGTATCCCTTGGGTCAGTTGGGGTCAGCTGTCCCGGCTGTGTACCCTCCCAGCTTCTTGTGTACCACCAGCCTACTCACTGGTGGGGTGAGAGGCAGAAAAGGCATTAGTCCTAAGGGCATCTGATCACCCATGTCAGCTTGCACTTAGACAATTTTATCCCAGCAGGGGGTGGGTTGAAATTGTCGAAGTTATTTCTGAGGCACTTCAGATGTGGTACTTGAAAAATGTGAGTTTGCTGTTTAGTGGATATGACATTGCTGTTGGGAGGAGGAGATATATTTTTTGATAGATATGAAATTGTCCACCTCCTGAGAAGTTTTAGTAAGGTATATAGGCTATTTTTCACAGGTAATCCTGCAGGTTTTGTTTATGTTCCCAGTAAGCAAAAGGAGACGTTGAAGGTTCTACCCTAAATCACTTTTGAGCCCATGACAATTATTTTGTAGTGTGAAACAATACGGCTAAGAACTGGTCATTGCTCACATACCATCTAATCCTTTCCCATTTGACAACAAGAAGAAGAACCAGTCTTTATTCCTTTTGAATCTTTTTTAATTCCAGGCTTTCACTTAATTTCAAAATGTGTAGATGGCTTTAAAATGTTGCAAACTCATGTTCATCTAATCCTGTGGCAAACAAGTTTGAAAAATCCATCTGCCTACACTAATAGAATATAATCCCAAGAATATAAATTTTGCTCCACTTAGAAAACAGAATGGGCATGTAACATCTCTAATCTAGGTTAGCTAGTGGAATCTGGTAAAATGTATGAAACTGAGAAATGCTGAACCAAGAAGCAATCTGTGTTCACACATCATGTTCTTAATCACATTAGTCTCGAATATGCATTGATGATTTTTGTACTTCAAGCTGCTGCTGTTGTTTATTTTTCAACTTCTTCATTAATGCCAGATTCGTACGGCATTAGGCAATAATTTGCTGAGGTACTGGCATATATTTTATTGCAAAAATGTGATCATGCCTGTCAGTTATAAAACTGATTGCATTATATGTCCAAGTTACTCTTGCTTCTTATAATTTAAATAAAAAGAGGATCTTTAAATCTTCCTGCAGCAGAACAGCTTAAAAAAAGTGTTTAAATTATTTATTAGTCACACTAACATTAATAGCATCCAATGATTGACAAAGCTATGTCCTGTAACAATGTGCAACTGTTTGTTACTAAAAAAGATGCAATTCTGAGACATCTGTCACTTGATAAACAAAACTTTATTTGTGTGTCTTGGATCCACATTTGCAAGGTTCTGTTCTGCTTGTTGAAACTCTTGCAATGGGATAAAAAGGTTTTACTGTGTATGCTGGGAGTAGTGTAGCCAACCCAAAGTGAGGATCATTGTCCAGGTCATTCCAAAGGACACATGTGCCTGGTACATTGTTGTGCATTATGCTGTGTTAGACAGAAAATCCAATTTATAAAATGTTTTAGGATATTTTCAATGAATTTATTTGAGAACAAGATCCATTGTTCTTGTGCTTTATAATTCTCACTACACAAGTCTCACAGAGGTGAACATTAAAACTTTGAGCTTTGTAATGTGAATTCTTAGGAGCAGCATGAGCATTCCCAGGGAAACTGGAAATTTTTATTTTGTGAGACTGAATTTCCTGGAAGGTGTTTTAAAAGTTACCTATAGGACATCAGAATTGTGAGCTCAGGTTTAAGCTTCAGACTGGGGCCTTTCTGGTTAGATAGTGAGTGGGAATGAAGAAAGAGCAGGTACAGCTAACGCGACTATAGAATTGGAAGGGGAGAAGAAAACATTACTGGTGGAAGCCCACAGTAGAAATAATCCCTATTTAAATTTGCTATCCTTATGCAGTGGATTAGTGGGTAAAGTCCAAGAGAACCTACATGTATTTGTATTTCATGTTTTGAATATGTTCTTGTGTGTTTTTCTCCAAAGGGAAAAGAAGGTTGGGGAGGGTGAGAGTGAGAGAGACTGACCACGTCAAAGAGCAGGGCAGAGTAACTCAGAAGGGGCCAGAATCACTGAGAAATCTCATGCTCTGAAACTAGAAAGAAAGTTCACATTGCAGGTGAGCTGCACGTCTGAACTCAGAGTGCAACACAGGGGAAAGATTCACAGTGTGGAACAGACAGGTAATAGATGTTGAATGTGTCTCAAAGCTTGTATGGCTCTAAATAGTCCTGTAAACAATTGCAGCTTAACTTAAAAAGAAAATCTTTTCCTTTGAGAGATCTTGGTCCATGCTGATGTGTTAAAGACCTGGAAAAGCAGTTGAAAGTGAAGCACATCGCCTTTCCCAGGCGCAGCTATAGGTAATTTACAACTGAAGAGCTGTATTTCAAGTTGCAATTCTATCTCTCAGAAGACAGGCAGGGAAGACTGAGTGAACTTAAACTTTCTTGTGACTTACTGAAGAGAGTGGAGCATTTGGAGAAATGGATGTTAATATGTGGATCTCAAAGCCTGGATCATTAATTCCTCTGTAGTGTTTAACATGTTACATGATCCTGTGCCATACAAAGTGAATATTCAGGCACTCTGTCAGGTATTTTCAACTGGAAATGGGATAGATCTTACTGGTTTGAGAAGGTGTCATTATTTATGGCTGTGACTTTTGTTTTGTAACAAGATATTCCTTCCCAACATCACATGAGTTTTCTTAGAAATGATGGGCTTTGTATTTCCCATTGGGAAAGCACCTGAAATGGCTTATACCAAACATATTCCTTTTCTTAGGGAATCAATTCACAAGATAAAGAATAAAAAGGAAAACAAAAACCTTGCAGCTGTACATTTCTTGATGTGAAAGTTTTGCACACAAGCATGTGGAGAGGACTTTTGTTCCATGACTTGGGTCAGCTGCAAGCCTCTTCCTGAAAACTGAAAAAGAGACAGTTATGAGTGAGTGGTTACTATACACATGTTTACACAAAATGTGAAAATTATAAGCTACTTCCAGTCTCATCTCCCCTACTGATAGCTTGCTGCTGGCAAAGCAGATGTTTTTCAGAGGGTATTACTTGGCTGTTTGTAAACAGCTTCTTTCAGAGACATTCCCAAGAACATAAACTTCACCTATGCACTGGTATTGTTCTCCAGTGGCCCTTGTCACCTTTTGTGGCCCAAACTGTTGCAAACCTTATTTGAAAGTTTCCTTTCTTCTGAGTTAATTGCTTCTGGTTTAATTGTTATAATTAGCTCTGCAGCATGAGTTTATTTAAAACTATTTTTAATTGTTTCTGGACATATCTAAAGTAATAATGTTTAGTAACTGGCATTTTTTTTTCACTGTAACATCAGCACAAATACTTTCTTCTGGAAAAATATTCAGTATATATTAGGAGATAGCTGCTTTTGTAGATCTAAAGCAATAGAAAAATAAGAACATGTCGTTACATCAAGACACTACTATTAAAAGGGAGAAAGTTAAAATTTAAATACAATATCATGAAAACTATTAAAATCCTTAGACATTTAGGAAGCAGAGTAGGATAGGATTTATTATTATTATTATTTAAATGAATACAAATGTGATTTTTCTCTGTGTAGTGGGAATTCTAGGTTTTAGCTAACATTAACAATGAGGTATGCATTCTCTTTGAGTTCCATCACTTTTACAACATCCTGTTTAATGTCCTGCTTTCCTTCTGTCTAAGAGCAGGATAAGATCTCCCTGTGTTACTACCATGAGAAATATTTTACTAAGACAGCGAGCAATTACGTGTGTCAAATTAAGCTCTACAAGTACTTCGAGCTTCTCATGTGGAAGCTCCTATTGAAATATGGGCATTGTTTATCTGAGCAGGTGGGACAGTAGAAGGCTGGTTGAAGTTTTAAGCTCTTTAGCAAGGAAAACCAATTCTTCACAACACTTCTACTACCAGCTACTAGTTGGAAAACTTGGAACAATAGCTATATTATAGAATTGCTGTAGGACCCTTGACTTCAAGGGTGTATTCAGCAATTCCAGACTTCTGTTCTTGCTGGTTTTATAGTCTCAGAAATAATGGCCTCTGTATTGTTTCCCTAAAGTCTGTATTAGAACAAAGTGTAATAACATCGGTGCTCAATTCTGAAGGTAGTAAGGCATCCGTGCCTGCAGCATTATTCAGTGTGAACACTATATCTAGTGCTGACTAGATGCTACTATATCACCAAGTGACAGCAAGCTTACTTGACTACGGTTGATCTAAAACAGCTCTCTTGAGCAGAGTCCTACAGGAAAGCACAGAAAACTGTGGTTTGTGATTGTGATTAATGTTAATCTAGTTTTGGTTAACGATGATTTATATAAGTAGATGGGGAATAAACAAGGAATAAACAAGTTGGAGATGTTCAACATGGAAAAGGCTGCGTGGAGACCTCATAGCAGCCTTCCAGTGTCTGAAGGGGGCCTACAAGGATGATGGAGAATGACTGTAGCAGTAGGACAAGAGGTAGTGGGTTTAAACTTAAACAGGGGAAGTTCAGGTTAGATTATAAGGAAGTTCTTTACTGTGGGGGTGGTGAGGCACTGGCACAGGTTGCCCAAAGAAGTGGTAAATGCCCCATCCCTGGCAGTGTTCAAGGCTAGGTTGGACAAAGCCTTGGGTGAGATGATCTAGTCTGAGGCCAAGATCTTTAGGTCATGATGATCTTTAGGTCCTTCCCAACCCAAACCATTCTGTGATTCTATGCTCTCTCAATTACTTTTAGGAGATTGAATATTTATTGTTAAACTTATCTCACCTTTATATAGCTTTGAGTGTTTTGAAGAAATATCAAATGTGGTTACAGAATCTTTTCAAGACATCTTAGCTCCCAAAACAGCTCATGAGGAATAGTCAGCTTACCAGCTGTTCCTTTTGTATGGGTAACTGACATAATACAAAGGAGAGACATGCAACTGGAGATGTAGTAAAATCCTAGCCGAATATGAAGACTGAGGCCTACGACAATTAACATAAACACTGTTTTCTGACAAGCTGATTCTCAGTCTTTCACAGTTTGCCCTTTTGAAGCATCATAAGGCATCCCCAATTTGCTCCCAATGAAATCAGTAGTCTGCCATTGATTTGCATCGAGTCGGAGCAGGCACATATTGTAACGAGTGTTTCACTGTGTTTCTGAAAGTAGCTCTAAAGCACAGAGTGTATTTGTCTTCTGTATGTGTATGTCCTTGCAGCCTCAAAGCCTCAACAATTGTTAGATTTGTGTGGAGGAAGAATTGGAGAGTGGGTTTGGCAGAACTACCTTGGGAAAGTTACTGGTAACTATTGTAAGTTTTTGGCTTTTTTTGGGGGATAATTCATTCTCACCACTTCCTCGAGAACTGTCTGTCCCTTCAGAGCAATGCAATCTGCTTAAAATCATGCCTGATTCCTCCACTTCGTTCCAGCATCCATCAAAACTCCTTTGATTCTATATATTTACTTTTCTTGGCCCATGAACAAGGCTGTACTATTTTGTAAAACACATTTCAGGGTTTAGTTTCCAAGGTGGCAAGAAGATATGTGCTCTAGATTCCTAATTTAGTTTTAGGGTGCCTTCAGCTGAGCTGGCAAGAAACAACTATCAAACCATGTAAAACCCAGTCCCTTTCAGCCTTGTTTGCTCATTCAGGATAAGGTAAAATCAAATCTAAATGATACAGGCCAAACATATTCGTGACCAAAGGCCATCAGAATGACTTGAAACCTTGGACCTACAGGACAAGACATGGGATACGCTTTGGCATTGCTGGAGAATAAGGAAGCTGTTAAGGACAATTACAAGAAACAGCTGGAGGAGATATAGGAGTGTTCTCCTTCTCACCTCATTGAATGAGGTTGTAGAAACCTTTTTCTTGTGTAGAAAAAAAGAAATACTCTAAAAATGACATTTCTAATTTTCTTCAGTAAGAAGCAATTGCTTCTGTGTATGTATGTGTGTCCCAGTAGTCTCAAAGTCTCTATAGACAGCCAGAAGAGTTATATTTGAGTGAAAGCCACTGCATCACACACAGGAGCTTGCGAAAGTACAGTAAACATCCTTCAAACAAATTCTTATGTGCCCTGACTACAAAGTAAATGAAAAGCAATACACAGGGTTGGAAAGAAACCACATTTCTAGGTTGGTTTCAATAGACTCTTAGTTTTCCTAGTGTATTAGTACTCACTCCGAGTCTGCTGCATCCTGCTTTCTCCCCCACAACACAGCTGAAATGCACTTTGTCTACCACTGTGCCATTTTATGGAAAACCAACATATCAAGAAGGTTTATCTTTAAAAGAGTAAAAATAATAACTCTTGGTACATGTGTGGGGTCTTGTTAATTTAATCTCTTAAAATGTACTCAATAGAGACACAAAAATAACAGTTTTCTCCACATGCTAAAGCAGGAGGAAAGAAAGTAGATTAAAGCAGATTCCAGGGTTAATTTAAATACCCTGAGCCATACTGTGCCATTGATTTTTTGAACAGAAATCCCCATTGAGCTCAGTGGAGATTTCTGCTTAAAAATCAATGGTGCAAAATGACACCCTGAGATTAAGATTCAAAGATGGAGGATGAGGCATAATTGATACATTCTTGTTGGGATGGGTTTCCCCTTTAGAGGGAGTTGCTGCTCTTTTAGTTAAATAGTAAAACCTGGAGGAGCTTTAATGAAAGAGGATTGTTATTCTAACGTTATTCCTATTGTTAATCTTAACATAGATTCAATTTCACTAATTTCACTAAAATACATATTAAATACTTTTAAAATTATTATTATTTTAGGTAATGTGAAGCATCTCAATTGGGAACTACAGTGTAGTGCAGGCAGAAGAGTGTAGTACATGCTATAGTCCTCTGCACACCTAATAGGCTGAGAAACAAACTGACTTTTTTGGTGGCGTTTTCTGCAATATGAGTCACTTCATACCCGTTACTTAATATATGTCAGATTCTGTAGGAGGAAGCAATTACTCGGCCTCACGTCACAGTTGCCGAAATAAAGCACGGCATCACTGCGTGACTTGCCTGTGTTCTTTGAGGGAGGGGATGGCAGTGGTGAAAACTGTGTCCCCTTCTCCAGAGGAACAGTTACAGAATCTGCTGTCTTCTCCTTGCAGGAATGCATGGCTGGCTTTTAAGAGGGCATGTTTAGGGTAAGGAATAAATATGGCCACAGCATACATTTTAGGAAAAGTTACTGCAACTATTATAGTTAAAAAGTGGATTAGCTGATTAAAGGCCTGTCTGAAAAATCTACAATGAAAGAGGGAAAAGGAGGATATGTTTGAAGAAAAAAGTTCCTGCAAATGGTTGTCAAGCAATGAGATAAAAGCTGACAGTAGTATTCCAGGTAGAATTCCTATGACTTTTGCATATTCTTATCTGATTGTGATTAAGGTATCAGGGAGCACTGGTGCTTTGAACTATTGTTGTAGTTCATTTCATTGGTCCATAGGGAAAACAAAAAGTTTGGTGACTTTTATTGCCATTGCAAAAAGCAGTTCTGGGTGTTCCTCAGACAAGAAATCTGTTGTGCTATTGTAAAGGAAAAAAAAAGCTCACAGATGCTGAGACAAATTTTGACTTGAGGCTTGTCCTGCTGCTACAGCATCACCTGTGTGCTCTTGACTTGAAAAACCAAAACCAAACAGAAAACCCACAAAAAAAACCCCAAAAACCCCAACACAAAACCCAACCAAACCAAATACACAAACAAAAAAACCCCTAACAAACAAAACCAAAACCCCACCAAAAAAAACCCAAACCCAAAAGAACCGAAACCAAACCAACCAAACAAAAACCAAACAACCCCTTCTCCCCCTACCTCCCCCCAAACCATTACTTTCCTGAAAAGAAATTAAGACAAATTTGATGGGAGTCATGCAGTTGTTATAATATAGTGATGGACATTTTGAGACGTAACTTCACCGATTCTTTCATAGCTGAGTCAGATCTGTTCAGGATTTATTTCCATTAGAAATGTCAATCCTTTTTTCTTAAAAGAAAGCATCTCACATAAAAGTGGCTTTTTGTCCCGGCCTTCCACAGCTTGAATGTGAAAACTCAGACCTTTTTTTTCCTGAAAAGAAAAAATAGAGAAAAGACAACGCTATTTGTTTAAAGCAAAACAAAGAAGCAGGTATAAAAAAATTAAGGATTTTATTTTTTCTTTCAGTCTTATCCATACTTTAATGCTTCAAAGCATCTGTAGGGTGCATATGTTGTTTAATTTATTAATAATAATGAACACATATCTCAGACACTTTTTGCTGTGAGGGCAGATGGTGTTTCAGATTAGTTGCATTGTCTGAGGTGTGACTGTACTGCAGGGAGAAGTTTTTCTACTCCTCGGCTGGATGGTTTTGTTTATGCAGTGTCCTTTGTTTTGTATAGATTAGTTTTAACTGGTGATTGAAGAGGAACTCATTCAATGGGAAAAAATGGGTCCTTAACTGTGCTTTTGACAGTGGCTCTGATACATCCCAGTTCAGCCTAAGTGAGGCCGCTATTATTTGGCAGGTCTGCATACAGCTCAGCAGTAGTTGATGCAGCTGTGCCCATTTGGCACTCAGGTTTTTAATTTTGCCGTTGGTAGCTGGCCAGTAACAACCAGTTCTGTGTTTTCTTGCAAATGGGTGGGAAAGGAGTGACTCACTGGGACTGTAGCCATATTCATACTACGGATGGCCTTAAGCATTATAGAGGGGAAGCTGATGTGATCTGGGAATTGGTAGATATAAGGGTTGGAATACATACCTGATTTCTCTTAATTCCTCCTGTGAAGGATGTTTCTTAGGTGTTTAGCAGCTGACTGAAGAAACTTCAGGATGTGATAGTATGTCTGTGTGCTCTTTAACTGTCATAGATTTTTCTAAGGTCCTTTGAAAGACCAGACATTTTCTAGACAGTTTCCTTTTGAAATTGCATAAAATTTCAAGAACAAACTTGCACACTTTAGGAAGTATAGAAGAAGAATCTGAGGAGTGCCAAGACTATATTATGATATTATCTAAATGACACGTACTAGATCTGGTGTTTAGGACTATGTAAGGCTGTGTTGGAGGCTGCTTCTGTCCAGAACAGGTCTCCAGCCATGTGTTATAGCTATTATTGTATTTTTTCAGTGTTCCTGTAGGCAACGCATTTTCCATTTCCTTTTCATACTCTGAATACAGCCATCTTTTCATCTTACTGAATGTCTCAGCAGAGCATCATTGCTACGAGAAGCATGCACAATGGAAAAGTAAAAAAGTAAAAGATTACTTATGCAGGGGATTTTGGGTGGTTGCTTCCTCACAGAAGCGATGTGATGACTTGAAGCATGTGTCTGAAACTGCCTCATTCCAAATGTGGGGGTAGACAGTCAGTATGTGCCAGAAGAAAGGGTGCAACTGTGTTGTGGCATAAAACTTCATCAAAAAAAAAACTTGATGAGTTGTCTGTAAGAGGCAAAGAGTCAAAATCTAGGGATCTGGATATCCCGTCTGTCAGCTGCAGTTTGCAAGTTAGAGAAAGCCATATATTCTTTATGTTTCAGGCACTGAGCACTGATTAACTTTTGATTGTTATTTATTGCTGTCCTTAAGCACGGATTAATGTTTGAAGGTGCAGTGTCTTTTCTAAACCTTTGTTTATTGGAAAGAAAAGTTATTCTACTGACTTCACTCTGCTCGTGTTCCTTCTCTTAGCCTTGCTGATGCTCATAAAAAGACCTGAAGCTGTGAAAATGCTTTTTTAAAGTTAATTCTATTCTGAGTCATGATGTCTTTTCAGTCTCCTTGGCACTTGAGCCCCAGGTCACAGTGCAGAGATAAAAAATACGTATGTTCATAATTAGCTTATAAATAATGCAGTGTTCTCATTCAGACTTCATCCTTTCAACATGCCCATGGATTATTGTTCTCTGTGCAGTTTAAATTTCTGAGCACTCTGTGACCCAATTTTTCTACAATTTGGTAGGTTAATTCTCTATTACAACACACTCAAAGCCCAAAGAATGCAGTGTTGGGGAGTCTGGGTAGGCATTATCTTTGTTTTTTATTTGTTTTTCTATCAAGAATGTAACAGGTAAATGCTATGGTGTTTGCCTTCAGGTATGAGTTTGTATAGCTGGAGTCTGAACTGTTGATGCAGTTCAGACTCATGCTTCACTCCTCTCTAATCTCAAAGGTTTTATACTATAGATAGTACTAGATTGAGGTTGTTTGAGGCTGGGATGCACTAATAGGTAGTTTAATATAATAAAGAAGCATGAAACGGGTAAAGGTCACATGAAATATTCGAACATAAAAGTGAAAGCATCCTTCAGTTTCTTAGTAAACAACCTCCAGTGCCTCTTAAAAAACCTGAAAGGTTAGCCCATTTGAGGGGAAAATTAAAAAAGCCCACAACATTTATTAAAGAGATACCTTTTCTTTGACAGATGTTTGCTGCTCAGATTTAATAAACCAGAGTATTTTTAATGGCTACTGGCAATTTGCACAGAGAAAGAAAGGGTGCATGAGAAAATTTGCCCTAATTACCAGTCTGCTTATATTTTTGTTAAAGAGATGCTGCTGCTTCTCACTGAACATGGATCATGCTGTTATATTCAAACAGGATTTCTGTGGCGAAAGGGCAGAGGGTCAGATAAACTCCTTGATGAAACACCTAGAGGTTTTTATTATGCATCCTCCCAAAGGAAAAGTTATTAGAGAGAGGGAGGAAAAAAAGAAAGAAATGTCCTATCAAAAGCAAGAATTTGTAATCTCTCTCTCTGCCTCCACTCCTCAATACCTCCCACATAACTCTCTGGTGACCTGTTCCCCCTGGAACTCAAGTATCACACATACCCAGAAGCATTCTATAAATACAGAAGCCTTCCTCCTGCTCGAGTGTACTTGCAGAAGAGACAACTACCATTGATAAGAGACTGAAAACTAGCAACACTTTTGCATAGAAAAGTGTGAGATCTGGTCTAGAATAGGAATACTACTGCAGCCTCAGACTGCTACTTTGAAGAGTTACAGAGAATGAGTGCAGTTCTAGAAGAATGGAAAAGAAGAAATATTAAACATCTCATGAAAATGAAGGGGGGACAGGGAAAGGAACTCATAAGCAATATTACAGTTCTGCTTTGTAAGCATGTAAAATAGAACAAAAGATGAAAAACTGTGTGGGTAAGATATCCATAGAATAGTTACCAAAGAATAATTCATGGTGAAAATAAAACAAGTATTGCTTGAAATCCCATTTCACACTGCCTTAATTTGGTTTCACTCACTAAAAAATAAGGAATAATGATGCAATGAAAGACCTGAGTGATGGAGCAAGGAGTAAGTTTGTAAGACTTGCTGGAAGGAAACAGAGGTGTGGAAGGAATAGCTGACATTTTGCAAGGCAGGATTAAAATTCAAAATCATTCAGTTGAATAAAGACTGGTCTGAAAAGATAGGATGAAATTCTGCAGGGATAAATGGTGCTGTGTTCTCCCATTTACAAAGAAGTAATCAACTACACAAAGATAAGAGAAGCCACTGATTTAGGAGAATTTTATTTTTTTAATTTTATTTTTCAGAATGAAGCAGTGGGTCTATGGTGCTTTATGAACTGCTCAGGAGTCAGAGGTTTTGTGCTTCTGTAAAGAAGATCAAACAATTCTGGAATGAAAAGAGCATATCTAAACCACACGCTTTACTAGCCTTGAATGAAGAGGTTACAGCTATGCTGTACACACTACAAACCTGCTGTTCTCCAGTTTGGAGACAAGACATTTCAAAAAAGATTTGAACCGTCATTTATAGAGGGCCTAAAGAGAAGCAAGATTTATCTGAAAACATGAAATATGAAGAAAGGTTTAAAAATGTCAGGATTTTCAGATTGAAGAGGACTCTGAGAGGGGCATAATAATAATTATGTATAGAAATATTATTGTAAAATAGAAAAGTTTACGTAGGAGTCTGTGTTGACTATCATAGGTAATAGACTTAACATCATAGCAAGAAAGAGTCTTTAGGGAATGCTTTCTGAAGCAAAGGTAAGTGCTGTTTGGGGAGTTCTGAAGTTTCAGTTGTTGGAGCTCTCAAAGAAAGGGATGGGAAAGTGTTTCAAGAATGATGGAAGTACAATTGATCCTGCCTTGGGTAGTGCAGCAATACGTTCAGTGCAGTGACCTCTCAAACCCCCTGGAGCTCTGTGGCTTTATGTTTTTATGCAATAGTTTAGCCACAGCAACTCATCCATTTCTAAAAGAAAATCTGCATTGTTCAGAAAGCGTGTAAGTGTCCCGCATTCCCACTATCTGAATTACTGGTGAATGGTTCATTGCATTGTTCAGCATAATCATCATTTCCGATAAAATATTTCATCTTAGAGTTCCTTTGAATTTATTATATGATGGAAGACTAATTCATGGCTTAATTCCCAGATTAAGCAGCACTCAGTAGTGGAATTCCTTGAATGTGTGAGCAGCACTAACGTGTTTACTCTGTTGGTGTAAGCATTCACAGGGAGATTGTTTTACATTATGCAGTCTGTACACAGAGCATATTGTGGTTTTTGCAGAGATTTCATAGGGATGAACAAAACCTGAATGTTCATCCAGTAGCAAGTGATGGTGAATAAGAAATGGCAACCTTCTGCATTCTTTAGTTTAATAGAAAATACTTTTTCTTTTTCATTGTTTCAGATAATTTGAAAGTTTATTTAATCTTTTAATTAAGTGACCAACTATAAACATAAGACAAAATGTTTCTGTTGTTGCACAGGGATAATTCATTCATTAATAAAATTTACAAAATAGATTAAAGTAAGTGCAAATACTAAGTTGTTCATTTGTACAGAGAGACATTCAAAGCATGCCTTAACTTCTAGCTCAGGTAGTGAGGTTAAATACTATACAAAACTGCTTTGGATTACATTGTGGACAGGGTCTAGACCTTTCAGTCATCTGCTGTTTCTGTCCAGGAATTCATTGTGCTTGTATTTGAATTGAGGTTAAGGCTGTATGTGCATTCACAGGAAGTCCAGATTTTGGTTTGAAATATCTGAACCAGTAAAAATCAAAACTTTTATCTCAGTAGCCTGACTTAAACCTCTCATCTTTAGACTTATCAGGTGATCAAGGAGTTCTGGGTGGCATAATGTAGGCTGAAGTTAAGTTTGGCGAGGGGTTCTTGCTAGTTATGTGACGTGTGTCTTGCTGCTTGTATGAGAAGAAACACTACTGATAGACTTGTAGCCTGTTTCACATCAGTATGGAGACGGCAGTGTGCTCCTTGTGTGCTGCATAGATCTAAGGTCAAATGTTGAACTCCCCCTGGCTGCCTGACTACTGCTCCTGGCTGAGATGGACTGAACGTTTCACAGGATGCTTAGTTTAGATAGAGTTAAGAACAGTGATACTGGGGGTGGGGGAGACACGGGGGACCAACAACAGCAAAACCCAGTAACAAAGCTATACTGGGTAGCCTTTGTGAATAGCAAATGTGGAATAACATTCTGATACTCTTAAGATGGTATTTTGCTGTTGAGTTGTTTGATCTGCCTTGTTTTCTTTATTGCACTATTTTATTTCTGAAAGGGCTTTCACAGACAAGAAACCTCCATAGGAAGTTTATTTTCTTTGGCTATCCTCGGAGGCTCTTTTGTCAATTTTTTATCACAGTAGCAAGATATGCACATACAGTAAATCAATGTAAGTTAACTTTTTAATAGGAAAGGTATTCTACATTTCTGACATCAGTTTGTTTCTTCTTTCAATTATAATGTCTCTCACTGGGCTTAAACATTTGTCTGGGAGGTATGCGTATTGGAGACAACTTAATATTCAAAGGTCAAACTGCAAAGATCTGGCCAGTGTGATGGCATCTTTTCTCTTTAATAATCAGATAGGATGTCTGTGATGTCTTGAAGTGCTTCTTCTAGGTGGCGGTGTACCACTGCAGTAGTTAATTGCCTGTTAGCTTCTTGGATCAATGTAAAAGAGAGATGTGAAGATTTTTCCAAAGTCTGTTTCCTTTTTTCCTCCCAACACAGCTCTATTTGAGCACTTTCCTCTGATTTATCCAAGAATAACCTGAGTATGTGAGAGGAACGTCAATACTCAATTTAGGTAGCTGCCTAGGAGTTTTTTCCCTAGAGATGGGTGGAGGCAAAGGGGAAATTTTACGTTTTCTACACCAAAGGTTGACTATTATTCACTACGTAGGGTCACTGAGAAGAGGTTCTGTTTTTAATCAGCTGCCCCAAGATGCCTCTGTGCTGTGCCTCCAGTGGGGTCAGTGATTCTATATAGTTCTTTCAGTTTTCTTCTATGGGGAGCTGAATTAATCACTAATGCTTTCTGCAAATGTTTTGAAGTTAATAGAACCTATATAAGCCAATTGATGAAGATATTAAACAGTGCTTGTTCCAGTATGGACCCCTGAGGGACACTACCTGTCACCAGTCTCCGTCTGGACATTGAGCCAATTGACCACTACCCTCTGGATGCAACAATCCAACCAATTCTTCATCCACGCAATCATAGAATGGTTAGGGTTGCAAAAGAGCTTAAGGTCATGTAGTTCCAAACCCCCTCCATATCTCTCCAATTCAGAGAGAACACTGTTGTAGTTGACCATGTCAAAGGCCTTACAGAAGTCCACATAGATGACATCTGTGGCTCTTCCATGGTGCACTGATGTAGTCACTCCATCATAGAAGGTCACTAGGTTGGTCAGGCAGGACTTGCCCTTGAACAAACCCTGCTGGCTGTTCTGAACTACCTTCCTGTCCTCCATGTGCCTTAGCATATTTTCTAGGAGGATCCATGGTCTTCCCAGGCACAGAGGTGAGGCTGACAGGTTGGTAGTTCCCAGGGTCCTTCTTTCTACCCTTTTTAAAAATGGGTGTGATATTGACTTTCAAATATCATGGCGAATGACTTGGTAACCACATCAGCTAATTCCTTAGGCATTTGGGATGCATCTTGTCAGTTCCTGTAGACTTAGGCATGTTCAGGTTCCCCAGGCGTCAGAAATCTGGACCTGTGTATATATGCCATGAAGCTGGCATTCTAATGTACCTCTCCGGGAATCTAACAACTGTGGAATGCAAAACCTAAGAATCCTCATCTCTTTAAGTTCTTTTCTCCTTGATACAAACTTTAACCTTGAAACAAGACAGAAATAAGGAAAAAAAAAAATGTGTAAAAAGTGTATCCTGGCTTTTTTTTCTTTAAAGATTTTCTTCTGTCATAGTCATAATTCCCAGGAGGCTGCAAGCAACACAACTTCTCACATCAGCTTTCACCCTGTTGGAATTTTTTGGCCATAGTCATGTCATAACATCCAGTGTAAATGTTGACATTGGTTTGGGAGAGTCCCGGTAGCTCACCTGTCTCCTGCAGAATCAAGGAGCTCTGAAGCAGAAGAAATGAAGCACTGTGATTTGCTAATTTAGGGATTTATTTCACCACTTCAGCATTATAGGGAAAAAGGTAATCATTGCCTCACAACACATTTTCATCTCCCGTTTTCACTAGCTGTCAGGATGCTATGACATACCAAACTACTGGTCAGTATTGTAATAACAGTTCTTACCAGGATGCCTTTGAATGCCTTTCCATCCTAAATGACCTTATCTTTCCAAATACATATGACTCAGTGGAAAAGGCATAATTTAAAGTGAATCTAGTATACTTATGAGGATGTGCTATACTTATAAAAATAAAGTAACTTTTGGTTATCTTATCACTGTGAAACTGATCAAGTACTTTCAGCAAAAGACTCCAGACACATCACTGTACCTATGTGAAAGCTTTTGAAAAATTAAGGCTGATGTGTTGACAGCTGTAATACCGCTAGCTTTTAATCCTTGGTTTCTTTTCTTCATTATTAGGGATTCCAGGACATGGGTAGCAGAAGATTAGGTTTATCCACTAACAATATAAAATCCTGTAATCCCTTGAAAGTTTAAAATCTTCCTTGGACTGGAGAAGGAACACTTTATCAATATGTACAGCTAGTGGCCTCTTTAAAGGATAAAAAGCACATCTTCTAGCTTAGGGGAAGAAGAATCATTTTATATTGGCCTAAAGAATTTCAATTTTAAACCTGTGCTTCAATTCATGAAAAAGGTTTGGGTGAAGCTACTATTTTTTGGTCATATTTTCTCTCCAGCAGGTATTATTTCGATTCAGAGAAATATATGTCATTGGGTTTTGTTCATACATTGCTTCCCCTCTGTAGCTTTCTAAGAGGTTTTTAGGGGTCAATAAATATTCTGTAAGCCTTCTGCCAGTTATTGACTGTCTGCAATGGGAGCATCTGGAGGTCCTTACTAAATATGAACGCACAAAGATATAAGCACCATCCAGAAACCTGGGACATTGAATTTGGTTGTCTCAGTGTTTTCTGAATGATACAGTCGTCACTCACAAGTGATGAGTTAATCAAATGAGCTTAAGCAAAAGGAGCTTCTGGGGTGCTGGGAACATGAGAACATATCATGAAGAACTGCCACAAGACAAACAACCTACCCCCAACAGCTAATAAACTACTTGTTGCTGTCTCTTTCTTGTCCAGTTATGACACACACATTGTCTCTGAGAGAGGTGTTGAGTTTCTGTGACCTTTAAAAAGCTGGTGGGAGAGATGGGACCAGACCCTGAATCAGCTAGAGCATGGAGGTAATGCTAACTTGCATTCTCTCTTAAAGTGGAGCTCAAACCAACAGGACTGGTGAGTCTCTAAAATAGTGCTTCATGAATATAGAATTACAGAATCAATTAGGTTGGAAAAGATCTTTAAGATCATTGAGTCCAACTGTTACCCCAGGACTGCCAAGTCTACCACTAAACCGTGTCACTAACGGCCTCATCTATACAGTTTTTGAGCACTTCCAGGGGCGGTGATTTCACCACTTCCCTGGGAAGCCTGTTCCAATGCCTGAGCACCCTTTTGGTGAAGAAATTTTTCCTAATATCCAATCTAGAGATATGCTGTAATGAGGTGAAAGAACCTCAGGCTGCATGAGCCAGAGGAAAAGAAAAGCTTCTTAAACAGCTTTTCCCCTACCTTCTCTCGGTGAGAATCCTGTCCACTCACATTTTAGGATGATGTTCCACTTTCTGTCCTGATCTGGAAGTCTTTTGGTGCCTGTCGGTGCCGCAACAAACTCCAAGGATCCCTGTGGGTTGCTAGGGAAAGTATCTTTCGAACCCCTCAGTTTTGGCCATGCCTACACTTTAGGGTGCACTCTTACCACAGGCTTATTTACTGTATTCCCTGCACCTTTTCCATCTGACTTGCTCTTTGCTCTAGAAGTTCTCACAGCAGTTCTGCATGCTGAGTTTTTCTCTGGGAAGACATACTACATCCATCCTTCCTCTCCCTCTCCTTTCTGAAGGTACAGCAGTCAATTGAAGGTGACCAAGCAACCTTCCTCTCAGTGACCAGACATAGCTGTTTTTAATACAGCATGCAATGCTGATACACTAAATAGCAAATAACCAAGTAAAAGGCATAGCACACATGGCAGTAGGCTTCTCCAGACTTTTTATTGTCCTGGTATTTCTCATTAGCCACTGCCTCTTGTTGCCCCTCATCAGCTTTCCCACCAGTTCCCACCAGATGAGTTTGTTGTTAATTGCTCCTTTTCCTGCTGGCTTTGTGCCCTCATGGCTGCTCCCACTAGCTGCATTCGTTGCTAGGTTCCCCCCACTGCTTTCTCTGTGAGCTGCTTCAGTCATGGCTCTGCATGTCTCTGTCCATCGCTGTGAGGGCAATGAATTTGCTTTCCCACAGCACCTATCTGCTGATCCACAACTCGGGTAGCCCTGAAGATACTTCAGTTCCTGCAGATCAGTGCAGTGTTAAGCAGGAAATGTCCAGTATTTCTTGTCACAAAGCAGAGGCTTTCTGGATGGAATCTTTTCTGATAAATCCTGGGATCTTTGCCACAGTTAATTTGTCACAAAGCTGCATGTTGCAGTACTAAATCCAACTGACTCCTTCCCCTGAAGCACATCTGGCACCACTGAGGTTTTATGCTTTGCACAATGTGATTACAAGTAAAATCATTCCTTCAAATTCACAGTTTAGATGTTTCTAACACAGAATTCCCAAAATATCTTCTATAAGTAGGTAAGGAAAATGCTCCTGTTAGTAGTGTTTTCTTTTGTTTCTGCTTAAAGCTAGTAAATGTGTCCTGTCCACATCCTCTACCCTTTGGACATGTTTTTTTGCTAATATCTCTGTCCTACTTTAAGAGAAACATAAGTCATTTGTCCAATGAATATAGTTAACAGCCAAATACACAAGAGATACCAAATCTTATGACTTTTCAGCATGTCTTTTTAGCTGAAATACTTGGAGGCAGATCTCAGAAGCATTCATCAGTTAAATCTGTAGAGTAGAAAAACGTAACTAGCAACCAGTGCTGCTGGGACCTGACAGCCACACTGTATAAAACAAGAACAGTCAGCCATCAATTGTTTGAGAGCAAAATACATCCCTTTCTGCAGCACAGCACCATACCCTATGTGCCCGAAGCTAACTGAGCCTGCTTATCTGCCTGCTGCTGTTGAAGTGACCTTTATTCTTTATAGAAACCAACTTGACAGATGAATGTAATCAAAATGCTCTGATAGCCTAATTTAGACATATTTTGCTACGTCTTTGCTTTACTGAAGTTATCCCATATGCTCTATAGCTAAAAGCTGACCCTATTTGTGCAAATGCAGAATGCTAACTGAATTAACTGAGGGGAACCCAATTTTTATGCATTTTCCAGAGAGTGAGAAAAAGTATATACAGCTCAATTAGTGAAAAACTAGACTTAATAATTGTTTTCTTTTATAAATGTAGTTTCTTTTTAAAAATGTAACTTTAAGTACAGTTACTGAGATGAGCTTCCATGTTAAAATTATCAAGCCCCAGAATAGTTGTACATTTTCTTAGCTTTGCCAATTATTTAGTAGTGAGTCAGCCACTGGGTCAGGAAAGGCAAGACCATGTAGTCCCTTCCATGTAACAACTCTCCTTTTGGTTACTTAAAAAGTTTAAACTAAGATTTTTCAGGAAAGCTACTCAGTCTTAATACCTTACTATTTCAAATGCAGCTCCTGGAATACAGAAATTAACGTATTTACTTTGAACCTAGACTAACAGCAGCAATAAATTTATGTGCACATCAGAACTTATTTCTCCTTATTCTTGTAGATAAGCGTGTGGTTACTTTGCTAAGACAATGCCTCAGGCCCTGAGCTTGCTACTGGATTGTGTTCAAAGCTTGTTTCACTGTAACTTTCTGAGGAGCTAGGGCTTTGGGGAGAAAAAAACATTAAAATCTTTTATAACTGAACTCCTACAAATATAGGGGACAGATATATACTTTTCTGCCTAAGGAGATTCTAAAAGCCTTATAGATTATGTTGGGGTGGTTTTTTTGTGCATGTATTTATCATTAAAGGAGCAATAGCTACAGAAGGAGAGGTCAGAGAAAATTCAAAGCTCACAAAAAAGTGATGGATCTTTTATTCTGGAATCGGGAAGTTTTAATTAACATCAGTATTCATCATATGCGTGTGTGTGTATAGGTACATTTGTAGATACATTTATAGATATATGTTTTGGTTTTATCTTAGAGAAAAATTTTTAATGCATTATAACTCAAATTGAAAAGTTTGCTGATGTCCTAACACAAATGCTGAACCTATCCTTAGAAGTCAGTTTTTGTTTGGTTTTGGGTTGGTTTTCTGGGGGAGTTGGGGCCTTTGAGACTCTTGGAAATAAGACCTGATTAATACTTATTGGAGTCTTTCCAATAACTGCAGTGGGCACTGAAATTTCATTTGAATCTCTACTTTGCAGCCCATTACTTCTTTTTTCAATTTAGTGAACTAATCTGTCTCAGTTTGGGAAGTGTAACAATAACAATGAACCAAGCCTGCAAATGATTATTTACATATATACCTTCAGAGATGTGAACAGTTCTGCTGAGTTCTGCGGGTTATCTGTATGCATTAACATCAGTACGCGCACTTTGATTTTTGAGGGCCTGGGACTCTAAATGCATAAATGAATGAGGAAAAGTTATTTAGCAACACAACTGCTTAGTTTTGTTCTCTGAGCTATGGTCCTAGTGGCCAGTTCAGCAGAAATTTTCTCAGATAATAACTAAGGAGAAAGGGAAACCACACTGCACCTCTAAATAAAGTTGCTCAGCAGAACCATTCCAAGAACCTCTGAACATATTTAGAGCAAAACTGAAATTTCGGTATGAACCTCCTGAATCTCTTTCCCTGTAAGGCTTTGACACTGTATTTTTAAAGCCTTATAATTTTGTTGTGGTTCTCCACAATGTGTCTGAAAACCAGGTAAACTCTGTAATTGCCTCAAAATAGCCCTCTGTGATTTAAAAAATAGAAGAATATCTATAGCTATCACTTCAGTTTTTCTGAATCCTCAAAAATTGGGATTTATGGTGAGATTGCAATATATGCTTTGTCTTTACTTTTCAGGGTATGGATACAATACCACGTATTTTTATGTACTGCCCTTCACAGAGAAAATCATCATCAGAAGAATGGCTTGACACTTAGCCGGACTGTGCTATGGGTATCTCTAAGTATTTTTTCCTCTAATTCTGGTTCTAGAATAAAAATCTGAATAAAAGAGCTTGAAATTTCTATGGAATAATTATATCTTTCTCCACCTTTGTCATTGTAAGTGACACCATAAACTATACTGCCCAAAACGCTCCACCTTGTGTGCTGCTTAAAGTTCTGGCAAACTGTATTTACTTGTTTTCGTCAACAGAGTAAATGCTTGTTTTCATTTCTTATTTTCTTATTTCTCAGCTTGGCAGGCATGGTATTATTTTTGCTATAGATAGTGTGTGATATATACACACATGCACATGCTTGTGTGACTATAACCCTTATATAACCCATTTCCTCTGAAAGCTTTATTTCTCTTCTCAAACTTCCTCTGGTTTAAAACTCACTTATTTTTCTTGTGCCTCTATTGGGCTCTTGTTATTTCTTTGAACACTGATATACTGATGTGCTGGGTGGGTAATAACAGCAGCAATCCATCAGGTCTGCAGTGCACAGACTGCCATCTTCACCATCCTCAAAATCATGAGTCAAGTCCCAGAAAAAAATTAGAATAATTTTAAACATTTTGTCACTTCAGAAAAATCATGCATTTGTGGCTCTCTTGCATTGCCTGTTTCTTAAATCATGCATTTGTGGCTCTCTTGCATTGCCTGTTTCTTAAATCATGCATTTGTGGCTCTCTTGCATTGCCTCTGTTTCTTGTGGTATTCAGCATCATGTTTTTATAGCTTCTCCTTGCAAGCAAGACAGTTAGCAACATTGGTCCCCCAGTCATTATTAATGATGGTTGAGGTTATGTTATACTGATTCCCAGTAGTGGAGCTATGGTGCAAGCATTGCCTACCTTGAACTGAAAATACTGTGTGCCTTCCCCTCCTGGGGCCTGCCTGTAATGTCCTATAATTGCTAGCCCCTGTTCAGCCAAGCGCACAAGCATATGCTTCTTTTCATTGTAGCTCTGCTCAAGTGTTCTCTCATTCAAGCAATTACTGCCACCATTTAAGACTTGACTGTATTTTGGTAGTATGCACATTTTCTAGGCGTCTTCCAAATATAGGTGTAAAGGATATATATGGCCTTCAAGCATTTGAATCATAAGGCCAAGGTTCACAGTTTTCATGTCAAGAAATATTCTTGTCTTAGCTAAGTAGAAAAAAAAGGCAGAGAGATATTTTTTAATTATCTTGCCTTTTTGTAGTTTATCCTAAGCAAATGTTTGAGCATCTGAGACATTTCTATTTTTGGTGAGTAATAGTGTCAGTCTTTTCTGCTTCATTTGCTTTTCATGTGAGATTTTTGCCAGGCAAGAGCAAAATATTCAGGTCTCATTTACATTGAAAATTACTCTCTCATGGTTTAGGGGAAAAGATAGAGTTGTTTTTTTCTGACAGGTGTTCTTTTGTTGATGATAGTGATTGCAGCTATAAAGTGATGTTCTATAAGGCTTTAATGCCTTCTATAAGTGCAGAGCTGGTCTTTAAAGACTGTAAATGTTAAAGACCTTTTCTCCAGAAGAACAAAAAAAAAAGAGAGGTAATGTCTTTGGAGGAGGAAATGACCTGTGATGGCAGAGTACTTGAGTTGTGCAAGTTCAAATCCTTGACAGATTCAATCATATGAGAAAGACAAGAAGAAGGTATAGGTAAATTTTGTAATTTTTTCAAGCTAAGCATCTAAAAATTCAGATGATTATCGGCTACTTCTTGGCCTGTAGTCTTATAAAAGAAAACTTTAGCGGGTTTCATTTCAGTAATGCAAGAGAATAAAGGATTCATATACTTTTGGAAGAGATTTCAATGGCAGACTGTGACCAAAATAATGGAATGTTTTCTAATAGTATTTTAAATCTTCAGCTGTTTCAAACCTTGAGTGATGTTTGGTTTGACGGGCTTAAATTTTGAGTTTGGCACATTTATCTGGGCTTTCAGAATGTCAGACATTTACATCATTTTCTTATTCTTAAAACACCATCCTGCCACTGCAGAGGTTTTTTTTTCCTTCTACAAAATTTCCAAACCTGAAAACTCTACAGAACATACAAATGAAACTTTTCAGTGATAGAAATACGTCCAAGTATCTTTTAGGTGATTTTCCAGGCAATCATCACAGCTTCTGGAGTCTCAAGGGTGTCATTTCCTGGTTGTCGCGACTAGATACCTGAAACCAGAAAGTGAGAGAGAAGTGGTAAGACAATTTGAAGGAGAAGAATCCCAGTGCACAGAGATGTTCAGGGAGTTCAGAAGTTCTGGAGAACATTGATTGGCATGTGGATTGCTTTTATGAGTGGGAAAAGTTTGACACTGAGTAACAGAGAAAATGTGAGGGAGATCTTTGCAAAATGCAAATCCTTTGGGACTGGAAAAAACAGGAGAGCGGATAGATCATGAAGTACTAACTTTATTTGTACTTTAAAACTGTGAACTTCTGTCACTACCTATTGATTGTAGTGCTTTAAGTTCCCCTGTTGTGCTGCCATCAGCTGCTCATATCTTCCTGTATTATCCTGCTTGTCACATAATTGTTTGATCTCTTCTTCAGCTTTTGCCATAAAAGCTACTATGAACTGGACTGAACATGTGCAGTGATCCTGCCAAGGTGTGTGCAGATGACAAGGCCAAATAATGACAAGCTCACTTGATTTGGTCCCTGTGCAACAGTACAGAAGTTCAGTCTGGAGTAATTTATTGGATCTTAAAAGTGCTTGAACAGAGGTGATAAGCAGGCTGTTGCATCTGAATCCATAAGCTGTAAACAAACAAGTTTTATTTGGTTTATAAAACTATCACCTTTATGTCAGTTGAAGAAGTGAAGCTGGTATGTGTTGCTGAAATTAAGAAAGACTAATGATGATGATGAAAAAATTACAGACTCACCCAATGCCTGAGGCTTTGTTATGATGTGAACTGTTTTGTTCTAGCACATGAAGAAAAATCTTATACCCCGAACTACAGCCTTTTTATTACCTTATCTACAACATACTGTTTTTGAAAGAGAAATCATGCTGAAATGGGTCTTATCAGCTACCACCAGGTTCTACCAACTTCCTTCACTGTGTTTAATAAACAAAGCAGCATAAACTGAATTAACTCAGAAGTAAAGGGAGCTAGCTGCTCTGCTGTAAATCTACAAAGGTGCGCTTCCAGTGACTTATAACACTACTCTCTATTTCAGCCATAAGCATCATATCTTTAGTGGCTGAGTAGCAGGTGTTTGGGACTATCAGTGCTCTTCACACACGTATGGGGTATGAAATCAGACTGATCACATGGCATTTGTCTTGCTTAGCCTACTACTTAACTTTTCACTTGATGACGTGTAATGCCTCTTAGTGACTAGGTCTGCATCATTATTCACACACAATGTGTTAATGTCACTGCATGCTTGGTATTTTCAGGTTTTCTCTGTGTATTGTTTGAAACATTTCAATGCTCTGTTGATACCTAATGTATACTAAGAAAGTACTAATGATCAGCTAGTTATGGCAAACTTGTTTTTTATGCATTATTATGTTTCACCCTGTCAATATATTTTATGATGTTCATGTTCTATTACTTTCCCTCTCCAGCTGCTGCTATTGAGGAAAATGACACAGCCACTGCATTGAGCCCTTTGGGGAGCACTGCAAAAGACTTAAGCAGCTGGAAAATGGAGTGGCATTCACAGTGCTCAGGCAGTCTTTCCGTACATGGGTGACAGGCACTTAATTATAGATAAAGGGTCTTTAGATAAAATCCTAGAATGAACGGTGATAGCTAACACTTGGTAGTACTAAGGCAATAAAAAGGACGTGGGTGAATCTCACTGTTGGTTTCCAGTAACTTTATAACAGCCCACAAATTGAAGGTTGTCTGTGAGAGTGTTTTACCTGTGCTAAATGCCTTTTTCCACAGTTTGTTCCCATTTTAGTGTCCTGTTTAGGAGAATGAAGTGGCGTCTCTGCAGAGTCTGATTTCAGGATGAGCCAGGCTAGGACACTCTTGTGTCTTCCTGTATGTGCCTGACTTATTCTGAGACCTGACTGTTGGCCCTTGAGACACTGATATGTTTAATTGAATTGTGAAACATGACAGAAGTTCATTTTTCAGGCTTTAATCTTGGGAAGTTTCCAATGTGTATGCGGACAGAGTTGTAATTCTCAGTTGTTCCAGAGGCCTAACAGATTCTAAGATCATTAACATTATGTTCTTTACAGCACACAGTTTGGCCATGAATTATGGTAGTGTGAGCTTGAACAGAACATTAAGAGCTGAATTCTGCTGAGGCCCTCAAACCTTGTGCTGCTACAGTTGTAAGTAGGGATGCAGGAACTAATTAAAAGGAGAAATTCCAACACCAGTGCAATTTTTCAATAGAATCTGATAGTTCAGTGGAAATAAAGCTCCTTTAAATTGCTTTTTGCTATTATTCTGTTCTAAGGCAATTTATTTTTATTTTTATACATATATATTGTTGGTTTATTTCTGCTTGTTTTTGTTTGCTTGTGAAATGCTTTTAAGTCACATGGCTTTCCAGTGATGCTATACATTAGTAGAAAAATTTGGGCTTCTAGTTGTTCTTTGAAAAATACGTCATTCCTAGTCATGTTTAGTTTTGTTATTATTTCTTTCCTAAGGATAGAGCCTGCTTTTAGGTTAGTTTTCGTAAAGGGTAAGGATTAGTGCCTCTTTATTAATGTTGCCTACATCCTTGCTCTAAATGCTTTATTATAACTGCTAGAAGGTGCTTCTCAAAGACTGAGTTCTGGAGCTGTAAAATCAAGCTTCCAAAAGCTGAGGAAAATTGAAATGTCATTCTCTACATGGAGTTTTAGGAGTTGGACTGAGCATTTACCTCAACAAGACCGTCCATTCTGGTGCCTAGTTTTGAAACATTCAAACTAAATTTAGAATCTTTTCTTTATAGGTTTCATATCCTTTCAATCTCCTATTTTTTAATTTCTCATTATTACTGAATTGCTGTGACCAGAGGAACATTTGTGAAAGACATTGATTTGTTAGCTGCAGTGACTACTGTTCTTTCCTCTGCTGTACCAGGCACAAATCAGATGCAGAACTTCAGGTTTTGCCAGATGCATTAGGCTGTTGTTCTGTCTGTTGGACAATTCCTCATATCCATAGAACTAGCAACACTCTTCAAGGCCAAATTAGATTTATGTGGAATGATAGCTGAGCTAGCAGCATTATATACTTCTAAGTGACTATGTTAATAAGCAACTGAAACATAAATAGTAACATCTCTGCAAGGAGAATACTGGCATGCTAACTACAGTCTGTGGCAAATTGAATTAAGAGAAATCCCATTATCTTGCTTGGGATTCTGCTTTATACTGATGACATGTTTCAGTGTTACTGCAGGCCAGTTACTGCAGAGGTATTTCATTACTCTAGTATGTTGTCTTAGAACAAAGCATAGAGTCATAAAAATTAAAACCAATCCCTAGGAATGCTACTAAGATTGTTATTTGCAGTTGAACTAAATAAATAGCTTGCCCTTCTTCCCCTGTATTGCTCAAGTGAGATGATGGAGTCACCAAAGCATGTGGTATGTTCGTAATTTTAATGCTGTACCTAAATACCTGTGTTTATATGCTGATATCATGATAATACCAGTGAGCGCTTTCAAAGACAAATATTTTTCATAGTACTTATAACTTTGTCTTGCTCTGGGGCTTGTTTTTAGCAGTTTATGAACATTCTCATAGGAACAAAGTATATTCAGCCATCTATGCATCTCTTACTTTATAATCTTCCATTATATTCTGCAAAGAGTATAGAAATGAAATTTTCAGTCCTATGATAAAATTAAGATAAAAGCCTGAGAGTGAAGGGCATGCACACAAATAAAAGCAAATATACACATTTCTTATGTACAGTAATTCTGGGGTTAGGGGAAAATAAAAGCAAATAGAAACATACATTTATCCCTTTGCACCTTTGCTGAACTAGAATCATTGTACTAAGTTTGATGGGCAAGATCTGACAATTCAGTTGCATATTTAGCTCAGCTTTGGTGCTGACATTTTCCAACAAGGAGTAAAAGAATTCTTAGATTTTCAGTATGTAGCATTGGTATTTTAAACATTAAAGATAATGTCAGGGGGTTTATGCATTAGAAGCAAAGTATCCTCAGAGGGACATAAGCTCAGATATCAACTACTTTGCCTTACTAAATTTTAATTAGGGAAACCTGAAAATAAATCCAGCTGCTTTTTTTGCAGCCCCTTTCCCCTTTGTATTAAAGCTTTACCAATGAAAATGAGTCTTATATGTTTCTGTAAAAAGGCAAGTGGTTTTACTAAGGACTGTAGTAAACCAACCATATTATTTCAAATATCCTAAGTTTGCAAACTGCTGGGGATACCTTCTTCCACAGAACTTCGTTTGAGTTCATGGCAGATAGTTTAGCAATTTCCCTCTGTTCTGATCCAGATTTTAAATTAGGTTCGTGTGTGCTATCCTGGCTTTTTACTTCTTTCACTTTTAATTTGAATTAGAAAAATTATAATCATTTTAGAAGAGGAACATATTTATACATGAGAAAGCAGACCCTTTCCATCTTCCTGGTATGGGCTGTGTACTGAACTAGTGTATTAGGTACTCTGGTTTGATTCTATCACTTCATCCTCAGAGTGTGGAGTCAAACAGCAGTGTGAAAAAAAAAATATCATCATGTTTATTATATTTATTTACCTTTATTTAAAGGGAATATTTCATTTTCACAAAAATACAAGTTCAAGAGCACTTAAAACCCACAGCACCTGAACAACCCCCCTCCCCCCCGACTTTTGGTGCTAGCTTCATGTCTGATTCTGAGGGCTTATCTATTAAGAACAAGGTGGTGTAATAGCCATGAGTGTTTGCCAGTTGCTGCTATGCATCAATCTCTTAGATACTTTTCTCTGCTATGCTGAGTACGGCACAGTACATGTCGTTCAATAGTGTGGTACGTGACATTGTTGGAAATGAGCTCTTTTCTCATATTGACTATTTTTTTTCAGTTCTTACGACCATTTGATATTTGGCTCTTGCTTAAACTGCTACTGATAAATAAAATTTGCTGTTACCAACTGTACTGGTGAGAGCAATTTCCCATCACCATTCTAAAAATAAAAAAGTGATAGGTACATGCTGCACCTCTCCAACAAGTTTTGCCAGGGCCGTAGGGTAAGTTTGTTCTGCCCCACTTCATTCATTCTGAAGTCGTGTGTAAAAGTCCCACTCGTAGGGCAGATGTGCTTTGCATCCAAGGGCACTACTTTGGTAGGAAACATCCAAGCAATGTGCTTTTATGTCAGAGAATTTGGAATCCTTCCTTTTCAGGGGCAAGCTAGGATTTAGTTGTGAGCAGTAACCGTGTGCTACAGTGAGTAGTTCTCTTTTCAGCTTCTAGAGTATCCTCTGGTCTTGGAATTTTGTTACCATTCAGGTTTGGGGTTTTGGGGGGGTGTGGTGGTTTTTTGCTTTTTTGTTGTTTTTTTTTCTTCCTGTAAATCCTTTATTATTGAAATGTTCTCTCAGTGTCACCATGTACTGGTGTGAGAGTATTCGGATGCTGTCATGAATGAACACAGGTGCAAAAAACAGACTTTCTTTGGGAATGGCAGGATGCCCTTTTTATGCCTTGATTATCTGTTGATCACAGCAGCTTTCTGGCAGGCTTCCTCCTTCAACTGTATTTTCAACATCTTTTACTTCTAGTTTTTCTGCTTGCAATAAGTTATTTCCCAAAATCTCTCATCTGCTTTAATATTTCCACATTTAACTTGCCAAAATTTAAGCTTTTTTTTTTTAATGCATTTACATATGAGTTTTACTTTTTTGATGAATGTTGTTTTACTGTTAGTAATTCCCCTTACTCAGTTATTAAATTCTACTAGCTTAAGTTGATTGTCCTTTCAGGCTTTAATGCCTGATATACATTTACTCTGAGACTTTAATATGATATGTTTAAACAAAGTCTGTGCTGTTTGCAAGAATTTTACTTTCAGATGTTCTCATTAATGAGCCTTCTCTCTGTTATACGGCTGAAGTGTCACTGATTTGGATTTTTTTTCCATCTGCTGCATACGATGCCATTTATTTGTCATTACAGAGCTAATCTCCATAGTTTGCTTGCAAGCCACGGTCTTTCCCTGACTGTGACTAAATCAAAAGCTATTTCTTTCCATAAGACTTGCCCCTTATGAATCAGGTTCTTCTAGTCATCAGTACACAGGCCTTTTAGACAGATGATGTATTCTTTGAACCTTGTTTGCTCTTTCTGGAATATTTAAAAAAAAAATGGCAAAATCCATATCTATCCTTTCCAAATTTTGGGTGGGATGTTTCAAGAAGACATTCTCAGTCTGTGTGTACTGGTGGTTGCCTAAGAGCTATTGTCATCTCACAAGCCCTGTTAAAAATACACCTAAACACAACACGCTTGTATCAGTTGCTTGAGTATTTCAAACTAATTGTGTACATTAACCAAGGTGGAAGCAACCAGTATTCTACCCAGCACATAGCCACTGCTAGGTCTGAGTCACTCACATTTGCAGCAGGCGACTGTGAGCTGCACTGGAGCTGAGAAGCACATGTCCTGCCAGAGCCTGTAGAAATCCCTCACTGAAGGTAAAATCTCCACTTCTGTATAGTCAGGGTTCTGTCTTTGCCATCAGTGCTTGGTGCATGAATGTTCATTGACTATGCACTCTCTCGGACTGGAGCAAAGGACGTGTCCTCCTCAAAGTACAAAGGGACTAAGGAGAGGGGAACCAGAAAGGTGAATACGTTTAAAACAGATCTGTAATGCCTGATTACATCAGTTAATGTGCAGTCTTGTGAAGAATCACTGTAAGTACTAAAAATTATATTCAGCATGATGTGTGTGTACATATGAAGATCCAGAATAATCAGCCAGGTGTCTACAGGAAATCCAGTTTCCCAAGAGCAGCCATGAACACTTTGTAAGTGGCAGGTGTCATAACCTTTGTGCATCTGAACTATGTAAAGGTCAATTACATTCCACTCACTGTAACTGTGGTTACATTCATGGGACTTTGTGCTTCATGCTGCACTTTAACTAATGTGTCACTGTGGAGGTAAATTATATTAATGCAGAACTGAGATTATTCTCATCAACCACAGTAAGTTATTATACTTAAAAAGTAGAGATAGGAAATATATTTGTTATAAATGATCACGTACTTTTTGGGTTGCAAATATTTCTGTAAATTTTCTTCATTTTCTGATAGTGCATGTGTTATTTTTTAATATGTCTTTGCTTGTCTGGACGGGTAAGTTTCAGCCTGTGGGTTGTGATAAGTAAACTTGGACTATTTCTTAATTTCTATCTATTTTTTGTAATGTTATTTTTATAGACCAGTTAGAAGAGCTGAGCTTTCAAAAATTATTGAAAGAAATATTTTTAACAAGAATTGTTGTGGGTATGGGCAAGCTATCCTGTGTACCCGTAGTTACTTAGGTGGTGGTTAGTATTAATGTTATCTAGATGATCAAACAAAAGTCAGTGCCTTTAAAATGAACTTCCAAACAGGTTTTGGTTATTTTGCTACACTCTTTAGAAATTTTTGCTATACATCTCTAGAGTGGCTCAGTCTAAAGGAAATGGTAGATCACATCAACTGATTTCTTAAAGGCTTAAACATTTCCCCCAGGTTTTCTGTATTTCATATGTGAGGTTGTTTCAAAAAGGAAGTTGAATGTTCTTTTACAGCTCTGGCTTTATCACTTTGAAGTTATGTATTATCACCTCTATGTTAAGCTGACAACATTATGCAGAACACCCTGTGAATTTTTTACTTAAAATCCTGCAGTAAGGTGCTGATATTTCCCACTGCTGCTGGAAACCAGGTAGATGTGGTTACAAGTTAAGTAGAAAAAAAATAAGTTCTCCCTTCAAAAGTGCTCTGACTTGGCAGAATTAAGAGGAGCAGGCTCCTTGTAGACTTAAATGCTACACTTTGGCTAAAACCTTGAGGGGGGCTTGCCAAGTTAGAAGCTGCTTTTACATGATCATGTATTAACACAGAGAAAGAAAACAAGAGTCCAGACCCCTCCCATCACAGGAACCTATTGACCAACACCCCCAATTGTTCTCCTCAGGGCTGCTCTCAATCCATTCTCCACCAGCCTGTATTTGTTCTTTTTATTTATACTTTGTTTTATTGTAGCAACTGTCTTAAATAGACAAAATCCTACCTGTTTGAGAGTATGTTTTAGTGGCACAATAGGGAAAATCAAGAAGGTAAAAGAGCAGCTACCTGTGGAGATAATAACCATGATTAAAAGGAACTGTACTTGTAGCTAAGGCAGGTGCTATTGTTAAGTATATCTGTGGCTCTGCCTTCCAGAATCTCTGTATGTGCTTTTCCTTTAGGAACGCTTCTCTTTTGGTCTTAGTCAATTCATTGATAATTACTAGGCATTCTGTTGTGTCATGTGAAATATCAGAGCTCACTCCTGTGATCATGCTGCTACTACATGTTCACTTGGACACTTAAATTACCAGAGACTGGTTCATGACATCTGTAAGTGTTTCAATATTAGCGAGAGATATATACACAGACATTGAACAAGCAGCATTGGTTAGCAGAGGTGCAGGGCCTTGGAGCATCTTTACAGGGAGCAGTTAGTTCATGGCTCTGTCCATTTACAGTAATGTCTTCTACCAGAACTCCTTTCTCTGTTTCTGGAGCTAACCTGAAGGTTATTGTTGGTAAACTCCTTAAGGAATCATGGTGAATGAGAATGGGGTCCAGGCTGAAGCTATCTAATTGTGTGTTAGTGCTAAAGAGATTAGCTCTTAGGCATGGTGAATCTGTACGTAGTTATCAAACAGCTGCTGATGTTCTGAATAGCTTGATGTCAAGTCCTACACTTAGGGCAATTGCTGCCAGGACTCTGAAGTGCATCCTGGTACGTCTGTTGCAGTATTTCTTCTACCACAACTGCTGTGAGGTCTAAACTGGAACCAAAACCACGCAAGAAAGCTCCAAGTTGAAGAGGCTGCAGTTACTTTCAGGGTATAAGAATTAGGCTACACCGGAGAACTGGTAAAGTAGAATAATGCTGGTGTACTCTTGACCACACTGCAATTCCTGTACTACTTTAGTTTAAAACATATTTGTCTGAATGCTTGTGTTTGCTAATGTACAAGAAATACAAGAACAACATACAAGAAGAATACAACATACAAGAAACTTCCTCACAGATTTTCTTTAGTAGTTATTTTTCCTATTTACATGTATATAGCTGCTAAACACTCAATCAGTTTCACGGTTAGACAGAAACCTTTCTCAAATGTTAATGAAACTGTTTCTTTGATAAGAAGGTATTTTTTGCATACCTGTGCCTTGAAGATCATGAAGAAGCTGCTGCAGCAAGTCGGATTTATTCATAGTGAAGTGTAGACTTTTTGTGCAGTAACATTTGTGGACCAGGTTAAACTTGGAACTTTCCCTGATTTTGTGGTTGGTTTTTGCTATATCCTACAGCAGGATACTGGCTAGTATTGCACTGCATGTTATGCCTCTAAATTTTATGGAGTTTGCTCCTCAAATTCCTTCCTAGGGTGGGTACTCCTCATAAACAAATTGATTGGAGGGAGCAGTTTCTCTGTCAAAAAGCTACAGTGCCAAACAGCATCAAACCTTTTAAGCGCTGCTTTAAAAAGAGGCACCAAGGAGAATGAGGATGTAACAAAACTGAACAAGTTGTCCAGCTGATATGAATCTTAAGAACTAAAGTTCTTAACCTTAAAACAGTACATAAAATCTGCACTTTGCCCTAGTTTTGGTTGTTACCTACACTATCTAATTATGAGGGAACCTGAATTCAGTGGTAGCAACACAAGAAGAATCAGAATCTGAATTCATCCTATTGTGCTGAGGCAACAACTTTGACTTCAGCTTTGTTAGTCATGCATCCTGTGTGGTAGAAACATGTTTTTGCAGAATATCTTATGGTGATACAGTTTGGAGTTTCTTCCTGCCATTGTGCTAGAAACACACATTCCTGAAGCACACATTCCTGGTGATCTTTCTGAATGATTATAAACTATGCAGTCACTATAATGCAGTATCACTATTTGAAATGTCCTGTATGAGATGCATGTTGGATGCTATGAAACCCTGCTAGGATGCAGGTCTATGTATGGAGTAAGCTTATGTATAGGCAGAACATATTGAATTAGATGATCTAAATCCCCAATTCTCCCACCAAAATTTTCATAAATGGATCTGCAAGTTTTCTATAATAGATAAATCTCCTTCACTTCGCTTTAATTACACACCTCTCAGTTTAGGAGCAATGAAACAGATTTCTTGCAAAGAGATGAAAAAAGGTTGAATGCAGCGAGTTGCTTCTGATTTCACAATATTAAGCTGGCATATCTCCAGAGGACCAAATTCTGATCTTAGCTGTTGTGTGTTGTTCTACAACTACTACATCACCATCAGATTGCCTGGATTTACTCCTGCCTTTCACTGGTGTGCATGAGAAGAGCCAGACCCTTTCTGTATTAGATGTAACTGTCGCAGTTCTTTGTGCAGTGTAAAATGGCTGATGGCTCACCATTCATTTTCGGTATCAGGCAGTCCAGGATTCTGTGGCATTCTAGTCACGATACGTAACAGAACCCCAAAGACAGATTATGCAGTCACAACGATGAAAATTGATTACTAAGCACTCAATGAGTCATCTGCCTCAGGAAGTAACTACTTCAATCTGTTATTGTCGATGTCCTGATGGGTCAACCAGGACGTGGAAAGGAATTTGCATTAAATTGATTTGAGTGTTTTTTCTAGAAATAACATCACTCAATCAAAGGAAACATTCAGACAGAGCTAGGGAGAACTGACTGGATTTGATTTGGAAAGGCAGAGCAGCAAGGGATGAGCAAGCTGATTCAGATAAAAATACAAATGGGATTTAGAGCTCCATAAATCTCACATTACAGAATGAAGAGTTGGAACAATTCGTAACAATTTATGCAATGCAGATCGGGCTGCACATTTTGAAAATCCTTTATTTGCCTATTGATCCATGTGTGTATATATCTATATAGACACATCACCCGGTTAAGTGAATAGTGTGTTTATGCAAATAGTGTGCTTATATATGCACTCACCATAACAAGTTGCCATCAGGTAACATAATAATCTGTCCAGTTTCCAGTTATTTTGGATGATTTTGCTGTATTGAACTCATATGAAAACTGTAATGTTTCTCTTCAAGTATTTTTTTCTTCTCAAGACTGAAGACTTTCAGAATGAGCAGCCCACCACTCAGTAAAATTCAATAAGTGATGAATCATACTGAAATGTCACTTCCTTCTCATCAGTCTTAGTCTTAAAGCAATTCATCCTCTCTCATGCTTGTAGTATCATGTAGGTGTGCTGGCATGTTAAATTGTAGTGGGTTTCTGCTACCATGTTATTCCCAGTAGCTTTGTGTCTTCTTCTAAGATCATTACTTATAGCATCTAAGAGTCCAATTAAAATCACATACTTTAAAGAACTCACTCCTTGCATGGTTTGTGAATTGTTCTCTTACTGTTTTTTACGGAATCAGTCTTTATGTCCATTCCAATAACTTTTACCTGAGTGATGATTTTGTGATTTGTCCTAAGAAATTACAGCAAGATCTAAACAAAAATATAATTAAGTCACCTGGTGTGTTTCAGGTTTGGTTTTCCACCATGAGGCATTTATAAAGCTGTGGTAGTTGAGTGTATATAGTGCTGTAACTGCTTCAGAGTATCAGGACTCTCAGAAATTACTGCAGAAAACCCACAAAATTTTGACATTCACAATCATTGTCACAGTTGAAACACACTGGCTTTAACAAATGAGGCTTAATTCTGAAGCAGTGCAAGAGTGAAAAGGATAGAGAAGAATGATTGAAGATGCATATGCTAATCTGGTAGTGAACCTGGGCAAGTGTCACAGTGTGTGAGCACCAACTCGATGTGCTGGATACAGGATGAGCAAAATCTCTAAAATAATAAAGGAAGGACCACATTCACAATTCCCTTTGGCTAATCTATAAATGTCATCTCATTCTTAAGTGGACTTAGCCTTACCCTGCCTGTTTCAAACAGGCACAAGGAAAGCAGAAAAAGTGCCCTGTAGGGGAAGGAATTAGGGAGCTGCCCATTATTTCAGGCCAACAGCTCAGAAGACCAAATTATATCACAGTTCTCATTAGGAACCTGAAGAGCACATGAAAGGTTTTGTTGTTCAAAGGGCTGTGTCATCTGGATATAGTTATATAATTAAATATCGAGGTTTTCCTGTCTGAGTCATGATATACGTATAATGAATATATAGAAGTGTGCATTTTATTTAATAAAACCTATATTGCTTTAGCAGTCAGGAGCCTAGGAGGCAGCAAAAAGTGATTGTGCTATTGTCAGGTAGATCATTCAGCCATCATATTCACTGTTTTTCCTGACAAAACCAAAGCATAACAATTAGAAAATTTGATGCCTTGATGGCATATATTGCTATTAAGTAAGGGAGAAAAAAAGCAAGTGTGAACTTCAGTATCTTTTCTTGTGTTCTTGCTTTATTTCACTCATCATTTGTTCTGGTAATAGAATAAATATGCTACTTCTCCTCTCCTCCTTTCCAAATACAGGTGTGCATGTTTCTCCTTTAGGCAGTTAATTGGTCGATATTGATGAAGATGTAACATTAATAGATTCTTTATATTTTCTCCTGATGTACACTTCTATGAGATTCATATTGAGTTTTCAGCATGTGCAAATGATGGAGAATTGGATTTATGTGTTTTTGACAAAACTGTGAGCATACCCATCAAGTGGTATTGGGAAGAAGCTCATCCTTGTGAGGGTGGTGATGCCCTGGCCTCACCACAGAGAAGCTGTGGCTGCCCCATCCCTGACAGTGTTCAGGGCCAGGTTGGATGGGGCTTGGAGCAACCTGGTCTAGTGGAAGGTGTCCCTGCCTGTGGCAGGGGGGTGAAACTAGATGATCTTTCAGGTCTCTTCCAACCCAAACCAGTCTGTGATTCTATGAAATGGAAAGTCATTGTCAAGCTGCTTAAAATATATGGCAGACCACTGATTACTGGATAGTTCTGAAAAGACTAACATTGCCACTACTAACTGCCATGGCTGCATTACTTCATTTCCTAAAGCATGTTACACAAGCTGAAGTTCCTGTGTCTAATAGTCTATCCAAATAGCCAATTCTGCAGTGTTTATTATATCTAAATAGTAGCCATTGAAGGAAGATCTTAGAGAAGACCTTGTAATTTCATTTTGTGGTAAGTGTTTTACCAATCTGTAACTGGAGACAGTGTCTGTCTGGCATTGCATTATATATGTTAAAACCAGCCTGTGAGCTTAAGAGCCCAATCACTGTATTAAGTTAACAGTATAATAATCACTTTTGAAATCTTAACCTCCGTGGAATAAATTTGGAAAAACGTAGGAAAAGAAAATAGTAATGATTCTTTCCTACGCTGGGGAGTGTAAAAGTGCATCTGCATTAGTGTGTGAGTTTGGATCAGAAGAAGAGTCTCCTGATTGCTCCCATTTAGCATGTTTTGGTTCACATTGGAGGATGGCCTTGCAGTGAACTCAGATTTCACTTCAGTGAAACTGGACTAAAAAGTGTTTCGGGAAGGTACCTAATTCACTCCAACTGCTAATGAGCATTAAATCCATGTGGCCAAACTAAACCTAGTCCAAAGTAAATCTCTGAAACATGTAGTGCAATATTAAATTCTGGGAACATTTGTTTCACTCTAAAGAAGCACTTTTGCTGGCCTGTAGTGCCTACTCATTTAGGTATATCATGAGCTTGCACAGAAACTTATGTCCCAGTTCATCAAAACAATTAAGCCCATGTCTAATTTAACATTTTTGATGTGCAGTGGTTGCTGGTTAAGGCTCCTGGCAAGAATCAGAATGTACAGGAGCCAAAATGAAAAATGCTTGAATTTTAACAGAGAATGACAGGGAGTCAAGGCAGACCGTAATCTAAGGCTGAGCACAAGCTCCAAGATAGAACAGAGGCATCGATCAGTTCCTATAAATAACATGGATGAGAGGCCTGAAGTACCTTGAACATAATAAGTAAAACTTTCAGATTACATCCCTGATCTCCACAAGAAAAAAAAAAAAAGGAAAATCTTAATCCAAGAGGTAACATGATCAAAATGAATTTCAGGACAGCTCAGTCAGGGAACAACATCAAGTAGCTTGAATCTGACAGACTGAAATGAAAGTAGGTCAAGCAGGAGGGCTGCGATACAGGAAAGGGAGAATCCTCACAGAGGTTTGAACCTGGAATTTTTATTTTTCTGCAAGTATTTCGTCAGTTTAAAAATGCTGTTAATTGAGGCTTGGTTTGTTTGGTGGGAGAATTTACAGCTACTCAAATTCCCCTGTAAAAGTATTGTTTTGCTGCCTCTACCCAAGAATTCTAATAGACAACAGGATCCTGTAAGAGCTACTTGAGGAAAGGGGCAGTGAAGGGCAGACAGGATCTGATACCTTCCTCAGCTACAGTGATGGAAAAAGAGAGAACTTCTCCAAGTCAACAAGATGCATCTCTACCAATGTAGGCTATGAGAGTGCTAATTCCAAACTGCTTTATAGTCTTTTTTAAGTGCATGGTGTAAAGATCAGTTGCCATCTGAAAACTGCAGTTGGCTCTTGAGTAAGGCCAAAGTCCTGGAAGAACACAAAGACAAGTAATAGCTTTTCTTTTCCCAACCCCACTGTACTGCACATACAGATACAGCAGAATAGAGGCTTTGTAGTATTCTGTTTTAAATCAGACTCTTGTAAAGTCATTTACTCTGGAATTCCTTTTAAATTCTCTTCAGCCTGTACTTGTGGGAGCATAACTTAAATCATGCACCCCTGCCTGCACACTGTTAATGTGTCAGACATGCCAATTAATGCAATAGACTTTCTTAATGAATTGAGCATTAAATTTGCAGAGTAACAAATCTATCATGCAAGAATTAGTACTTCAAAATTATGCGCACTCGTATTTACAAGAATAGAGTTGCCCACGTGTATGAGAAGATTGCTAGCTGAAAACTGGACTGATAAGTCATACGAATTAATACTTTCATTACTATTATTTCTAAAATAAGTAACTCACTGGTAAAACTGCTGGCTTCAAAGAAGGCAATTCTTTGTTAAAAATGAGCACTAAGGGGTTTTATAGCATATTCTTTGTGGAAAACATTATTCCCAAGTTATCTAGACTGAGCCACAACTGAGATGATCCAGAAGAGACTCATGCAGAATCTCTGCAGTGATCCTCTCTACTGAAGGGTTGTAATTGTATTAGTAGTTCTATTAGCATCAGAGTTGAAAAAATTGAAAAAAGGGAACATTTGTCACTACCAAAAGTTTTAGTACTGAATGTCTATAAATTGTGGCACTCAATATGAAGAGCTTGGTAAAGTTTGAACACTAAATTATGCAAAATAAATGGATTTATCATTCTCTGATATAAGCAATGCAATTAGAAGAGCATAACCATAACTTTGCAATGGCTAAAGTATGAGCTGGAGTAGGAACACTGATGAATTTTAAGTTATGCAATTTGAAGCCAGCAAATGGGTATTACTTTACATGATTCCTGAAATAAAACATGATTTAAATTCTGTCATTAAATGAGCACAGGTGCTGTCCAGTCAAGTTAATAAAATCATCAGCTACCTGATGCCAGTAAGTGCATTGGTAAGCAGAAAAATGGGCTAGAGATATAAATTAGGATGAGTCAAAGTATTCTAAATTTGCTTGTCCTCTTGCTTATATAAGTATGGCCGGCCTTTGTGTATTCCTGTATACTGTCTCTGATTTAATATTAGCAGTTGTCCAATAAGGACAAGAGAAGCATACACAGTTGCTGTCCCAGAATATTCTCTTAGTATTCATAACTTGTGTCTCTGGGCCTTCCTAAACCAGAAAGGTGTCTTCCACGGACACTTCTGCTAGTTCTTGTTATCTACATTGACACTACAATGAGTTATACTTGGAAAACAGAAATGGTTCTATACTTGTCACAGAATATAAAGGAGGAAGAAGATAGTCCAGAAACAACACAATTGAGTTAGGAAATTTTTTGGCAATTTTAGCTATGACCTTGAAAAAGTGAGGGTGGAATGACTAATACATAGTCTTGTCATAACATCTCGTAAGTTAGGCAGCAACTCAGGATTTCGGAGTTTCAGATTGCCACTTCTGTCAGCAAACCTAGTGGAAGATGAAACAGATCTTGATCTGCACTCTGAATTGGCTTGAACAAGGAATTGGGGTGATGTTTGCGTGGTCATAGAAACAAAACAATACAAACTCAAATAACTGAAACACTGAAGTTGTTTTCTGTATTTAGTCTGTAAAGACCACTGTTAAGATAAATAAATATTATTTCCATAAGGTGAAGAATGCTAAATGAAGCTGACAGTACTTAAAGATCTAAAGAAAAAAGCATTTGCTTGAGACACTGTGAGGTAAAAATCAAGGACAACAGACAGGCCACAGTAAGGGAGCCATATCAGTTGTTCTGTGGCTGTCCATTGTCATCCAAAACACACACACTGTCCCAAGCACTGGCTAAGTGAAGATTCTTGGTACCTGTATAAGCATCAGAACCACTGACACATCAATTATCTGGAGGCATTGTACCAGTACCTGCAGTACAATAGAGATGTCCACAGAGTAAAATACAAGACTGAACTAATATTTTTTCATTTTCCTGTTAAGAAAAGCTCAGGAAACCGTATCTATTGTACATTTATGGGTAGCCTGAAATATAAATGCTTAATGTCAGCTTAAAGAGAAAGTAAAATTCTTCTTTAGTTTACACTCTTAAATTGGCAGGATTTTTATCCTCATAAACATATGTGAAACAATTCCCATTTTCCAGATTATATCTCATAGCATCTAGATTTCCCAAAGGCAAGCAACAGTTTCCCATAAAGATAGTTCAAGTGGTGCTATTTCAGCATTTCCTGATGAAGCAAAGCTCTCCAAGTTTTGAACCATCACAAACAAAAAAAAACCCAACCAACAGACCAGATTATTTCCATATACTTATTTATGTTGTCTGACTCTGAGAGCATCCCTGATGGGTTCCCCACAACTAGCCAAGACTGAATTGGCTGATCACACACTGGTGGAGTTCACAGACCTGAGAGATATGGGTCAGGTGAAGATTAAAGTCAGGACTCTGAATTTTAGGAATGCAAACTTTCAGCTGTTCAAGGAATTACTCAATAGTATACTCCGGGAAACTGCCTTCAGGGACAAGGGAGCAGAACAAAGCTGGCAGAACTTTAAGGGTGCTTTCCATAGAATGCAAGAGCTCTCGATCTCCTGCTGTAAGAAATCAGGCAAGGAAGGCAAGAAATACCCTTTTTATAGATACAGTCTCTCAATTTGCTGTTTCAGTAGCTCAGTTTTAAAAATTTTTCAGTTCTCTTTCTCCAGGAGGAGGAAGTCTGAAGTTCTGGGCAAGTTCGTTTTTGCAGTTGTGTTCTCTAAAGTATGGGAGGATTATCCAAAACCTCATTGTTAGCTTACAGAACTGTATTTTTTAAATGACTGACCTGAGGCTGAAAGCAGGTAACAATTGCCAAGTTATATGTAAGGAGACAGTTTAACCTATTGGAGAGGCCATTCTAAATTCAAAAGGTCACAGTAATTTGCTGTTTATTGTTTCACAGAAAAACTATGAAAAACTTCTTGGAACTACAGAATAGGTCTTCATGGTCACTTTGTACTTGAGCAAAGAGGATAAAAAATGACAGATAAATTGTATGTCTTGTAAGAAGTAATACAGTAGTGCTTGGTACTGACTTGACTTTTGCAGATGTCTTTCCTATTAAGAGCTAGAATATCTGGCTCCAGTAAACATATGGAAGTATTTAATTTACTCTTTTCATACAAAATGAAGTCTGTGAACAGGTCTCTAATGTATTAATTGTATTGTTTTATAACAATCCAGCTACTTTTAGGGAATACAGATACTCTAGTAAATAAACAGCACAGAAATAGTAGTATTACTAGTGCCATGATAATAATGGAAGAAAAGGGAATATTCATTTGACCTTTCAGAAGAATTTGCTTAAATTGTAGTCAAACCTTTCTTACATTAAGTTTTCCCTATCAATTGAGTCTGATTTTGCATTAAGCATCCTCAGAAATGTCTGCATCTTCCAGGTCCCTTCAGCAATATTCTGTTCTGGCAACTATATTTTGAAAATAATGCTTTGCTAACACAATTACTGAGTCAAGGAACAGAAAATATGCCAAAGGGCTTGACTAAGCAAAACTGTCCAGATGGTAAATACACTCCATTTTTAAAGTAAAAGATTAAAATCTTCCACTGCTGTTCTATAAAAAGAAAAAGAGAGACAGTTTCTTGAGTGATACATTTCTGTGAAATATTCTTTCCGCTTCAATTATAAATAGATTTAACCTGTGAGTTTCAGGGCACACAGACGTCATTGTCTATAGAGAAGAGAGCTGTAAGAAATCTGTAACATAGGAAGAAATCAGATGTTAATATCACTGTTAATACTCATGAATATAAAAAAATGCTCACACCCAGTGGTGAAAAAAACAAAACAAAAGCTTTTTTTAGCAATATAGGCTTCTACTTGAAAACCATCCTAAAATTGCCTTAATGTGGAATGAGTGGCATTTTTCTGTGGTCTTTTAATTATAATTTAAGCCTTTCTTTTATAGTGCCTGTCTGCCTTGCAATTTCTTCATGGGCACGGTTCAAGGGAGATAAGGCTAGTTAAGCAAAATACAGTATTACCAAAGGACGGTCCGGTATAGTGTAGCTAAACTGAAGGAGTGTTGTTCTTCAGACACCACCCTCAGAATATTGGAGGAGGTGAAAGAGGGTTTAAGTTATTGTCCTATTCTACTTATAGTAACCACATCAGTAAAAATGGTTTATCTGCTATTTATGGGCTTTCAGGGCTGCTTCTTGCAGTGATAAATGGTGAGCAGCTGATTCCCTTTTACTTTCCACCACTCATTAAGCATTTGAGACAGATGAGAGTAAGTTCCTGCAGAGGCCTGGCTCCATAAATTACCTCACAGCTTCTGACCCTTCAAGCTTAGAAATATTGTCTATGAGATCATGAGGTAATTGTAAAAATTAAATACTGATATTTAAAAGCTTTTGTTTTTATGAGGACCTTGTCTGCACAGCCAGCATACTTTTACTAGTTATGCAGGTTCAGAACCGTATTCTGGCTGTAAGGTGTTACTCGTGTTTTACTTTTGAACAGGATTGCTTGTAGTATTCTCTAGATGGTTAATGAAAGGCTGTTATTACATATAGATACCAAGAGTTCAGAAGCTTGCTGTCAACATCTGTATGGAGGTAACTGATATTGAGAAAATAATATGAACATTTTCTTCTGTGATATTGCTCTTAATAGGAATTATTTCGGGATGTTTAATGCACAGGTTTGGATTTGCATACATTTTGAAGGGATTGGTTTGTGCTGGCAAAATGTCAGAGCAAAATTAGTCTAGATATATAAAATGAAAATCCTGTTATGGCTGTGCTTCTGCTTAATGATCTTAGTATTAATGTAGTGCTATAGCAAGTAATGCAACTGAAGTGATTAAATTAGAAAGCAAACTGGTCTTTCCTGCTGATTTCTTAAATATGCTTTAATCTCCTAGTTGCTTCAGCTCAGGTAGTTTATATCTATATAGAACTCAGAGGGATGCTTTCCACTTTGGTAAAAAGGGTACTTTGTTGCAATCAGAAGAGGCAGTTGGAAATATAAATGTACCAATGTAGTTAATCTATCTCTTAGCAGATTTCTTCATGTAACATGTGAGGTTGTCAAATCCACTGTCATCTTTGGGCCAAAGCAGTTAATAGTTGAGTCTAGACCTATTAAGGTGATCAGGGGTACACTGGAATTCACAGCCCAGTAAGAATCTGGAGAGCAGAGCTGATATTTCCAGAGATGCCCAGAGGATATGTGAAACAAAAAAGGTGAATAAATATATAGTATGTTGTTGTCAAGTCAAAGCCCCCTAGCTTTTATGTTCATTGAAACTTCACAGAAAAATCTCTTACTAAAGAAGCTCATGTTAACATTGTCTAACTTGTTACAGGCAGAGCATCATAATCAGCATGTGAGTGAGTCTATTTCTTTTGGTTTTGCTGTAATATAATATATTATATATCCATGAATCCATGGGTATTTATGCAGGTTTGTGAGAGTGCACTACTCACTCTAGTAAGAAGGTAATTTTGCTAAACCAAAATTCTGAGACAAACACTGCAAGTCAGTTGGCTTTACTATTCACAGTATGGCACTGATGAAACGAAAATAATTTAAACTTCATCTGAATCCTCTTATTTTATATTTTAATACCACATTTTCTTGTAGATGTTATTGACTGAGTTTCTAGAAACTGGTTAAAATTGAGGTAAAATATTTTTAGTTCTAGTGTGAGACAATGCAGGGTAAAAATAGATGAGTACGAAAACTTGCAAGTGGGTAAGCTAGCAGATGTTCCTGAGGTTTTCTCTGCTCTGTTAGCAGTCACAAATATCTTGTCAAGTGTTATAATACCTCTTTAGCATGTCCTGGCAAAAAGTTCTCACTTCAGTTTCTATTTTGGAATAAAGGCAGACTAAAGTTTATATGCAGTGGTAATATTAATGTTGTCTCTATGCTACAGATTCCAGTTTATGTTGTTGTATTTGCGTATTGGGTGGATTGGAAAAATAGTTTGTCTTCTCCATTTCTTTATTGAATATTTGTTGTTGGTACAGAGAAGATACATACTTCAATGACAAAATTGCTGAATATTGTTGAAAAACCTTAAAAAATATGTATGGCTCCAAAGATGTTGCAATACTTTAAAAAGAAACCTTTCTTTTTAACAAAAGAGAGATTCTCTTATGAAGGTTTTCCTGTCTATTAGGGCTTCTAATCATATGTGAAAATTAAATAACTATTGTCTGATTAAAGCCCTCTGCTGTGGTATTCCTTCTGCAAGAAAGATTGAGATTACAAATGAAACATTGGAAAAGTATTGTTGAACAAAGGGATGCTGGAACTATCTCTGTAATCTGGAATTCACAGAATGTGACATATTTCTCCTTAAATTATTATAAAATCTTTGCTGTGAAAGACGATATTGGCATCTTTTGGAGCTCTGTTTTTAGGGTTTTCTAGCTTTGTTCTTCCAGAGGATTATAATGTTATATATTATTTTATAGTAGATTATGAGATAACCCTGGACTACAGTGGTATCAAGGGTGGGTTTCATCTGGCCACAAAATGAGCGAGTTGTCTAGATTTCCTTTGCAGTAGGTAGGTTTACCTCATTCAGAAGTGAACATCTAAAATAGGTCAGATGAACTGATCCTTTAAAAAGTGTAGATATTTCCAAATTGAGCCATAAAGAGATCCTGGTCAGATTAGTTTAACTGTAGATGCCTGCATAGGAAATGTCTTCATGCTAAGTGAAACACATTTTACCCCTGCTGGCAAGTGATAATTCCATTATCTTACTTTATGAAGCTCTCTTAAAATGAAATTCAGCCTAATTTGGCCGGTCAGATCAAGCTTCCCCAGGGTATGTTGAACTGCAGGGGTTTATTTCTGGCCTTTTGCTAGAATATGAATTTTACTCCTTCTATCTTTTGGCCGGTGGTTGCTACACCTGGAAAAGGTTAATCCATACAGTTTAAGATTATATTGCCTCTGAGAGTTTATTTTTAAACTTTGCAAAGAAATTAGAAATATGGGGCTATATTTATTTAGCTATGCTTTCCTGTTATCCAAAAAGGGTGAGGTATTCTGTTTCATTTTGTATTCTGTCCTGCACGGATCCACAGTTCTAATTTTCTCTATGAAAAATCAAATCTTGTATGAAGAAAGTGATTATTTAATTGGTGCTTTTTCTTCATTGTGCTTCCATCCCCTTTAGAATGCTAAAGCTTTTTAATGGCAAAAACACTTGACATGTATTTTATAAGAAGAATAGTAAAAATATCAAGTTGCAATGGGATTTGGAGTTTTTCAAGAACTGATTATATACAATCCAAAAGTATGGTTGAACAGTCTTCATTAGAATTGCTCAGCAGTCTGAACTACAGCAACAGACTGATTCTTAAATCTTTTTCATCATTTTAGGACTGTTAGTGGTTTTTAGATCTTTTCTTTTGGCATCCATCTGTCAGTAACATTCTCCTTCTGGCTAGCCACAGTGAAGGACCATTATCATTTCATTACATGCTAGGAAAGAAAGGAAAAGTGAGTCTTTTGTACTTACTTTTAAGGTATCCTTCAAATCCTTAGTGCTTCTGGTAGTCCTTACTTCGTATGCCAAGGTCCTATGTATCTTGAGTACTACAAAGCAAGGATTATGGAAGTAGAGGGAGGAATTGGAAGTTTTTATATAGATAATAGTGTAGATAGATATTAATTGTTCAGGAGGAAAGACAAAGGAAATTTTGCCTTGAATACTGAAGAGGAGTTATTTAACAAAAAAAAAAAGAGGCAGGCAAGGAAATGAACTATTGGGGAGAAGTGGATATAATGATTAATTATATAGGGATATTTAATACACAATGTTCTGATGAGTGGAATGTAGCAAGAGAGACATCCAGAGACTTCCATGGGGTGTCTTACTATCTTATATTTCTAATGATCAAAAGAATACTGAGCCAGCCAAGGTTGCTCAAAGTGCTGTTGAGCAGTAATGTGGGTCATGAACTACCAACCTATCTGATAGAAAGAATCCTTATGGCCCAATATCTGCTTAAAATGTTTTGCAGACAGTTTCCAGGTTTTGGGGGTTGAAGAAACAGTTAAAGGTGGGCTCATGGATTGTGTTGTGATGGTAAAAAGTGAACAGGTGAAATGCAAAAATGAAAGGTGGGGTGAGTGACAAAGATTATGAAATACTGATGTTTCTGATACAGAAGAGAGAGATAAAAACAAATATATATTTGACTTAAATAAGAGATATTTGATATCCCCAAGTTACTGTTATAGATACAGTGTCAGAGCAAGAGAAAAGTTGTTCAAGAGAATTGACAGGTCCTGAGAGAATGCAGGCAGTAGCTATCCTTAAGTGAGAGGCAGCTAAAACATGAACTCTTCAAGCACTTAGACCTCAAGAAGGAATTGTACAGAAGATGAAATGTAGGTTGAATTGCTAAGAATGGCTGCCAAAGAGTAGCAAAGAGTATTTGCAGGGAAAATATGAGAAAAGCTAAGAAGAACCAATCAGCCAGGAGCATAAAATATTAGAAGAAAGCTCTCTGCATGCCAATACCAAGGGATTGCTTATTTCACTGCTTAACAGGAAGGAGAGATTGTACAGACACTGTCCGTGAGACTGAAATCTACTTTTTGCCTTGTTTTTCACCAAGATGTGTTTTAATCCTATGATTAAAACTAATATAAAAGAAGTCATGGTAGATCCTGACCTGATCTGTGGCCTTCTATCTAGTGGATAGTTTCAAAATATTTAGTTCTGCAGACATTTTCGTTGGGGCATTTACAGCACTGGTTAGAAAATCTTGGAGCCATTTGTAATTGTGTATGAGAACTTAGAAAGGAGGAATGAGGTTCCAAAGGCCAGATATAGAGCTCTAGAGCAATTCTATTCAAAGAGTAGTTGTTAGTGGTTTTGCTGAATAGGAATCAGTGGGCCTCTCAATCAGTCTGCACAGGGTTTGGGGCTACTAGTATGTTTATTAAATTTGCAGATGACACCAGGTGAGGATGAGCTTCAAAACTACAGCAGAATTGGTCAGTTCTTTGGAATGATGTTAACAAGCTAGAAGAATACTTCAGAACAGACAAAAGAAAGGTATAATTAAATATAGTAAAGTGAAAAGTTCTCCTTTCTGGTAGGAATACTACTGAAGTGCAAGAATGACAGATCTGTAGAAGATGATCAGGCCTGTGCTGACTGAACATGAGTCAGCAGTGTCATATGGTTGTGAGAAATGTAAAGCTCACACTGGAATGTGTGAACAGACACCTGTGTAAAAAGCAGATAGAGAATCTCTTTCATGCTATTGACAACAATCTGCTTGGCTGCAGATATGGGTGTTTATTCAACCTGCCAAAATTAGTGGTTTCATTTTCTTTCCCTCATCCTTTCTGTGTTGGGCAAGATGATACCTAGTAATGATCTTTGGAGAAGCTTTTTGCAGTGCTCCCTTTCTTTATAGACTGTAATTACAGATTAGCATCAGCCAGAAGGGAGCATGTTTAGAGTGTGTTTGGAATGCCTGGTGTTGGTAATCTAATGTCTCAAAGTTGTTCTTCCTATCACCTCCTGATGCAGCCTTTTCATTAGGTAACAAAAATAATTTTAATTTTCGATTGAATTATGCTTTTGAGGAAGGGATGTGGAGGCAAGAAAAATAACCTGAACTTGCAGGGAAAAATAGGAATTTTAGCCTAATCTTGAAAATAGAGAGCTTGGGATCTCTTCAGATCTTTCAGTATCTTGGGACTTGCCTATTCGTGGCTGCTGTTTGCTGGGTTTGTTCCAAGGAGGTTTTGGCAGGTGAAAGTTGCCATTTTACACAATCATGCAGGGGATGCTTTTGTTTCTCTCAGTCTGGGTGTTGCTGTGTAAAACTTTCTATTCCTTTCCAGTCTCAGCCCCAAAACTGCCATATTTCATGTTTGTTTGGTTCTTCAGAATATTTTCATTACAAAATTACCCCCAAGATAGTCTGTTATCAAAATTAAATTGCATTTGATTGTCAACAGGTTAAATCCTGAGGGAGAAACATCAACTGAAAAGAACCTTGTTATAGCACTGTAATGGCTCTATACCGTATTTTCTGCTGATTTTACCTACAATAAGTCAAATGACTTCTTTTATTGTTGTACCTAGCAAATGGTTTATGTAAAAAATGCTGCCTTTATATTGCTTTTTTAATTTAATTTGGTTTTATCTCTTAATCCTTTAGAGCTCTTCCCCCAGGAAGCATATCTTGCTCACAGTAATTTGACTGGCAGAGTGGTAAATGCAAGTGCTTTCCATTGGAGCAAGAACAAATACATGTGTACATATTTATTGTCCATCTTTCTTTTCAGTGGCATAGCTGAAACACAGACAAATAGTGAATAAAAGACTTTTTTTGTGTGTGTAAGAATGCTAGTGAAGACTTCAGAATTAAAATAGCATTCTTGGCAACTGTCTTTTCCAGAAAACTATTTTGAGAATGAGTTACCGAGTGATAATTAGATATTGAAATGCACCCAGTTTCACATTTCAGTGCTCCTTTCCAATTAGAATGGCATTAGACTGAACGTGTAGCTATATAATTGTATGAAGAATAGATCCAATTTTCTCAATGTCACTGCAATATCACCTTTCAGTAGTAATGCACTGAATGATTATGCATATCATTTAGTAATAGTATTTTATCCATTTCACAGAGAGAAATTCTTATTTTATTTTGAAGTGGACATGCAATCAGATTCTAAATGAGCATATAAAGAGGAGGCCATGCCACATACGAATATGTCCGTGTTAATTTTACTGCATCCTGAACTACTGAGAGCAACAGGATACCCTGTTTACTAACATGCAACATTTGCAGGCAGAGCGCATCTTAACTGGTTTTTTAATGGTCAAAAAAAGCAATTGCAAAAGCCTCTTATCCCACAAGTTAAGGAATAGATCTTTACAATTTCTGTTTGGTCAGCTACTGTGTGTGGCTACAAAATGAACTCTGATGCAGGTTTAGGATTAAATGTTCACATTAGCCTTGCTGGTTAGCAGGCATTTTGTATGCATCTTTCCTTCTTGGTTTCTATCATTCCATCTTGCTGCAGAGCAAAACAGACTGCAAAATAGATAATCCCTGTGAGAAGGTAGTGCTATAGAACTCAAATCAATCATGCCGAATGCTACTAGAAATATTTCTTATAGGTCATGATTGGTAATTTATCCAGTAATTTGCATTTAAATGGCAGCTGCTAGAAGTAGAATGTATAGAAATAAGTATATCATATTTAGGCTTTAAGATACCTCCCTTAGGACTCTAGGAAAACATGGGACTCTTTAATACCAAAAATATTAGTACAGCAGTGCCTTGCACAGTTGAAACAACCTTATCAGGTTACTTGGAGCACTTGAGAAGGTTAAATTTGATACGTTTGTTTGTGGGTATTTCCAAGTTTTGGACATCCAGGGATCTTTTGCTTTAACAGCTGATGCAAAAGCATATTGAGATTTAACTTTGCAAGTAGGCTTTCACATTTCTGTGGTGTTTATTTCTCTCTGCCTTTTCTCATCTGCTTCTCATGGCTTCCTTTTAAATGCATAGATTCACTGGAGGCAGAAACAGTCTGTAATTACATGTGTGCTTGTTCCTGCAATTGCCATGACCCATCTGAATATGTTCTATCTCAGTGTTCATTCTTATTCTTCTATTGGATCTCTGATGCCACTAAAATAAGCCAGGTGTGAAGGTTGTCCTGGCTGTACCCCAAATTTCTTAAATAATAATTTGGCTAGTCCTGCTTATGCTTTATTCATTTAAAACTTCCCTTAAGTCGTATCCTGTGTTACCAGTGCAAAACAAATGGACCATTTCTGGTGTTATTTTGATATCCTAAACCAAATTATAAATAAATAGACATATATAAAGATCATATTACAGTTTTAAACAAGGACTTCAAAAAGTGGTTTTTGCATGAGTCTAGTAGATTGTTTTGAAAGGCCTAAGCGTGCCTAATGGGTCTTCTGTTGGTTCTCTCTGAAGAGGAAAATATGCCTGTAAATGATATCTCATTATTTACTGTAATTATGAATGCAATAAATAAGAGGGTTCTGAAGGATGTTGTCAGAAAATAATAGTCCTTGCTTTTCAAGAAGTTGAAATAATTAAGATGATTCTCAACTCTAGGGTGTAATGATATATCACAAACAACAAAATTAGAGAGGAAAAAAGAAAGAATGCTAAATATATATTTATAAAATACATTTTAAAAATCCAGGGAATTAAAATAAAAATTGACATTCCAGTTTAACTGCAGATGCTGTTGGTTCTTTACACAACAGCAGGTTGATCACATGGTAGCAAAAGATACATTGTCTAACCTGCATGATTTTTCCACCTTTTCTATTCCTGACCAGCGATTTGCCTTTTCTGTCTGTCTGGCTTGGTGTTTCTTTTTTTAAAATTGAGATCATTACAAAGAAAAATGTAATGTAAGCAAATGGAAATAGCATCAGGGTTCTGACATCATTAATGTTGGTTTGCATTTCATATTGAGAAATAAAACATTTTGAAAGCACAGTGTACTCAAAGCCTACTATAAATTCCAAAAGAAAATATTTTGATGCATGATGATCTTCCACCTTGATGTCAGGCAGAAACATGGCATGTGATTTGCCAAATTCAGGTTAAATATAACAGTTACATACTTCAGCTTTTATTCCTGTAGTCCCTGAAAAATACTAATATCATTCTCTTAGAGATTCCTTTTATTTGTGGAAGTAAATTTGCAGTTTATTCCAGCCAGGGCAAGCCTGGACTTCCAGCAGCATTTGCCTCTTTGGAAATGCTGTGTCAGAAGCCAGGCTTCAAAGTGTGTTATTGTATTGCTGCCAGAAGTAATTCTTGTACTTATCATTCTAGACATCCTTGAACTAACAACAAGAAGGACAGATGGCCAGTGAAGGGGACTGTCTGACTTGAACAAATTGATACCTCTGAAAACTATCCGTGTTGATTTGGTTTTTATTTTTATGGTCATATTTTCTGTCATTTGTTATGGAAATGAGGAATGCAAACCAACTCAAATATAGTTATGTATCATGGCCCACCAGAGTAATGTAGTTTATAGTATATAAATTGTGCCTCATGTAACAAGGGATTTTCCCAGATAAAAAGTAGGTGTGGGTGTGTTATCGTGCTTTGCACGCTGCTTTTGCTTTTTGCCAGAATTAATATGGGCTTGAAAATTCTATTCGTCAGTATTTCCTCCCAGTGGAGCCTGTCCAATGTGCTTTACCTTAATGTATTCTAAACATCTGCATTCAAATAATTTATTCATAGGCTGCAACCTCTAATCCCAGTTTGAGGTTTAGAAATGTTTATTTGGTCACTTATACTCTGTTAATCTGGGACAGTGACAGGCAGGTCACACGACGCTGTCCTTTTTCGTATAACTTTCTGAACAATGAATTGTTCATCATTTTATCAAAGAGCTAGAGGTAGCAGTCTGTGTAGATGTATTGAGAATCAGCTAATGGACAGAAAGTACCTGCTCCGACACATTAATTCCCTTTCCTGTCAGCCTGCATCATTGTAGAGTGTGCATGATGGGAAGCAAGGTCCCATTGCACTATGGCACCTGCTGCTTTTCCATCTGCCGAGCGCGAAAGCTTCTTTGATTGCTCATTTTTCAGCCTAATGACTTTATTCCTTTTCCTTTTGTAAAGTTTTTACATTTTTTATTGTTCTTTCAATAGTCATGGTTTGTAGGGGATTTTTTCATTTCCTCCTCTCCAGTGGGCACTTAGTGTGTGGGTAAAGGAATAACTAACAAAATAATATTCCAAACCTGTGCCCAAATTCCGCTTGCCCCAAGTGTTGTGTTTCATAATTTATTCTGATAAAGTTGTCATGGTGATAATGTCTCTTGAGAATGAAAGTGCCATGTGCCTGGCTGATTACAGGAAACAGCTCAGATGGTACATAAACTGGTAAATATTGAACCCATGGGCAACAACATTAGCTGTATTTTGTCCATTTATTTATTTATTTAATGCAGATCTGGTCAGCTTGATTATGGAAAGAGTGTGACAATTCATATTTTACTTTCTGTACATTTAGATTTATGAGGATAAGAGACAGGATTTTGCTGGGTGGTTTTTTTGAAATCCAGTGACATAAATGTTGGCGGAGTTCCCCGAAATAGCCTTTGAATTCTGTCTAAAGCTGTTGATTTGGCTGGATTAGTCAAAGCAGCAGATCATTAATACATATTGAACATCTGTCAGAAATAGAACTTGGAATTAACAGATGTATCGTCTGTAAGTTGTGGCTTCAGATTTTATGTGAAAGAAGTACCTTCAGGATTCCCGATAAATGCTGATCTTGTTTATTTCAAATGTGGAGATAAAAGCCACACTTTTAAGTATAATTCTTTTCCATCAAGGAAAATAACATGGATTTCACTCTAAACACTGCTCGTGTTAAAATCAAAGCATGCTAATGTACTCTTGGAGTTCCTTTAGAAAAAATCTTTCAGTAATGAAGTTTGAAATTGCACACTCCAGCAGGGAAATTTTAGATTCTGATGTGCTTTTTTTCTTTGTGCATTTCTTGCATGGTGTAGTCTTTAGTCTGTATTTAAGAAATGCCAGAAAATAGCATGCAATTTTTATATAGATATACACTGTTAGTTGCCAGCAATTTTTCAGTTCTTCCTTTATGTCTTTTTGCATAATACTTTTGTTTATTTCTGTAAAGAGATTTAGAAAGGCATCAGCTACATTTCAGCTTGCTGATTTGGGGCAGCTTCTGACTTCCACTGGAGTTTTTAAAGTATTTCTCACGTCTAACTCTTGTGTATAGAATTTTTCAAATAGTCCAAATGAACTTGGTGAATGAGCTTTCCATAGGGCCCTTTAAACCCCTTGAGAAAATAACTGGCCTTACAGATATAAATCTAAGGCCTGGCACACGTATTTGAATGATGTATGTCAGCACAGTTTTGAACAAGATCTGTAACTTATTCAAAACAAGATCAGATTATACAGGGATATGGAACTGATTGGAGATTCCCCTGAGCAGATGGTAAGTGGTATTAGTGTAGTGTTTTAATCAGTGTAGCATGCATGAGCCGAGAACCGATGGCCAAACCCGAAGGAGCTGGTGGGCTTGCAGGTGGTAACAAGCAGCTTCTGAGAATGCTTTTCAGTAGTGATAACCATTTGAATTGGCAGGAATGTACGGTCACAGGTTGTGCAGGGAAGATGGGTCACTCAAGGACACATCTGATGCTAGACCCAGACCCAAGCTTACATCTGCTCTCTGTATGTATCAAGGAAACAGAGCAGACCAACAATTTTTCTATGTAAGTGCTGTCTAGCAGAGCAACAGCAGGGATGCCAGAGACGCGACACTGAAATCTGTCAAGGTAATGTTGATATGAGCACAGAATGCAGTATCATGTGATGGACATCTGTGAGAGGCAGCAGATCACAGTTTCTAGTATGTACTGAATTCCTAGAAAGGGTCTAGATCTAGATCTTTCTGCAACTTCCATTACTAAGGACCCCTCTCCTGATAAGCAAGAAGTTATTAATGGATGATTAATACCAGAGGCCCTGACCCAGTCAGCAGCTTGTTTAACATGGTTTCCTACATAAGGTACGTGCTAACAAGAGAGAGGGGTGTGGTATGCACTAAACCAGCAGATTACTGTATCATGTGGGGGCCTGTGCATCTCTGTGCACAGTTTTGGTTATGTAGGCTGGGTGTCCTGGCTCTGTGCACCTGCCATGCTGCTTCTCTGTGGCTGAGTGACTAAAATGTCACAGCAACCACAGCACTAAGGCACTCAGAAGTGCCTGCAGGATCACAAAACTGATGCAGAGCAGGAGGTGTCTACCCTCAGGCTGAAACACCCATATTGTATTTGTGGCTTGGAGCAACACAGTGCTTTAGCAGATCTGTTTGCTTCCACAGGACAGGTGGTATCAAGCAGATACATGCTCATCGTTCAGCATGTGTCCTCATGTACTCCTTCCTTCAGCTGTTGCACGCTTTGCTATAAATTCAGAGGTGAGCCAGTTCCTTACTACTGTTATCATGAGCAATTATGAAGCCCTGTTCTAGGGGTGGCTGTTGTTATACAGCATGGGTGTATCACACAAGTAGCAAAGAGTGCCTTATGTATGACTGGCTCAGTTGCAAATTCTTTGGAGCACCGTGGCAGGATTATATTGCATAATTATGTGGGAAGATGAAGCAGAGAGGAGGAACGAGGAATTGAACTTGGAAAATAGAAGGCTTCTATAATAAATGTGAGATGAATTCATAAAACGAATGTGAGGGTTGACCTTAAAAACTTCAAAGAATTTCCTTCCCCCCCCCCCC
>JANHGB010497918.1:0-30995 GCA_026283785.1 Coracopsis vasa
GAGCTCATCTCAATCTCCCCTCTGGCAGGTTAAAGCCATTCCCCTTGTCCTGTCCCTACAGGCCCTTATCCAAAGCCTCTCTCCAGGTTCTTGTAGCCAGTTTCCATTGGCTGTGGTGGGAGCTGTGTGCTGTGCTGGGCAGCCTGGGGGGTTCTCATTGCTGCGATGTTGTCGCGTACCAGGAGGAATTTCCTTGTTAGACTCTCCAGGAAATAATGAATGTAGTGAAAGTGTCTCCACTGAGGATTAAGGCACTGAGCTGAATCCGACTGGGTATTACACTGCACCACATTGAGGTCAGCCATGCCCTATTTCTATGACAACAGAGAGACTGCAGATCCCTTAGGGTAAGCAGAAAAGAGAGCCCAAGGTGGAAACTCAAGTCCTTCTCTCTCATTGCCCTGTGATATATTTACAGAATGATTTAAGAGGGACTTCAGAGACGAGAGTAGAGGTTATAAACTGCTTTTAGTAAAAGTAAACACCTAAGCAAATCATTCAAGAACCCATTAAATAGCTAGACAGCTCCTATAAATACAGTTCATAATGCACTTAGGAATGCTCCACCACCTACCAGCACCAGTGGGCTTTCCTGTTAGCACTCTTGAAAGTTTCATTTTAATGATGAAAATTGTTCCTCACATCACTGAAAAACTGTGAAGATGCAGTTCAGAAGATAGCTGGAAGGAGAATAATGTACCTTAAGCTTGTAAAACAACTCATTAATTTATAGTTTAATGCCTGGGTTTTATGCAACAGAAATGCCTTAAAACTAAACCAAACCGTGTGGCAAATTGACACAAATGTTTAGTGAATTGAGATCAACACTTATTACATCAAATTACAATGAAACTGCAAACAGAATGCCTTGGCATGTTGGCGTGGAGCTTTTCAGCTGTCACTGGGCTTGGTGGGGAGGTGCTGTGAAGGCATCAATCACTGGGCCGTTAGGGAGCCTGTGAAAGCACCAGATGAGCTGGAGAGGATTGGGTTGAATCAAAGAGGTTTCAGATGCTTTGGGTTTTGCCTGCTGAGTATGTCAGCCCCAGTCAGCCAGGAGATGCTCCTGTCTGTCCTGCTGCTGTTCTTATTAGATAATAATAACACCTATTAATAAATAGTTGTTATTATTTAATAAAAACAACCAAACACAGCTACTGCACCCACTCACCATCATTGTGGAAAGCTGGGTGTCCGCTGCTGCTGCCACCAAAGGATGGGAGAGTAAAATCAGCTTTGTTGTCACTCTGTGTTTCCTCCTTCATCCTTAGTAAGAGTTGCATACAAATTTAGTAGTTGTTCCTGTTTTCCCTCCATCTACCTTGGAGACAGTATCGTTCTGGACCTGTTTTGCTTCTGTCTTCCTCCTTCTCTTCCCTGCATTCTCCAGTGTGGGCTCACAAACACAGTTTGGGCATTTGCTAAACTCCAGCTTTTACCCAGTTATTGCTTTCCCCAAAGTATGGAAGTTCTTTGATAATTCCCTGTGTTCCACTGTTCTTAGATGAGATTGGGTCTACAAGTTAAACACATTCTGGGGGGTAGGAAAAGACTGGTAGCTATGTGTGGGAATAGGAAACCAAGCCAAAACCAAAATATGGTGGAAAACCACCCCCCAAATGGATGAAAATCCCCATACACCTCTTGTATGCCAGAAGTAATTTTATGCCTGTACCTTTTACAAAAGAAATACATTTTAATTTGGTGCTGCTCCATCTAATTTCTGTTCTGTTACTGCAAAGGTGAACTAGAATAGACTATGTCCTGAATTGATACTAACCAAGTACTGTTTTCATTGTGCTGGTGCTGAGTTGCAATGTTGGCCTTTTCTAGAGCAGTGATGGTGTCCCATAGTCAGCATCAGTGCTATTATAAGTGTATTTCCTTGCAGGTTCCGCCTTTCTTTGTGGATTGCTGTGTGGTCTGATCAGAGACCAGAAATCCAAAAGAGACTGTTTGGATCATTGTGATTGAGCTTCTGCACAACTCGGGCAGCAGGAGTTGGTGTAATTCCTGTTGGAGCATATCTTTAAAATAAATAAATCTGGTCCTCACTTTAAAATTGCCAGTAACTGAGAATCCACTGCAGTCCTTAGGAAGTTGTTCCAGTGGTTAATTACCCTCACAGTTAAAAATTAGCATCCTATTTATAGCCTGAACTTCTGCTTGCAGCTACTGAGTTCTATTTCACCCTTCTCTGCAGAACAAGAGCCACTGTTCCAGTATTGTTCCGTGCTTTTCCTTGCATCCATTTCTCTTTTCACTTCATATAGATAGAAAAATGCTGCAGTAATATGTAATTTTTTCCCTGAGTTTGGACTACATTTAAAATGTGTTTTAAGATTCCTGAGTGATAAATACTATAATACACAGAATTCCAGAAGATCTGTTAATTATCCCTGTTTCCCCAGTGTGAGCTTTGGTACCTCCTGGTGGCATACACCCAGCAGGACTCCTCACATCCTGTCGTCTTCTATTAATATTGATACTATTTTTCTAGGACCAACACCTAACAACTCTGCGGGGGAATTAAACCTCCCTCAGTGATAGTTAAGAGTTGAATGTCCTTGTGCATCCAGGGGAGTCACAGCATTGTTCCATGGTGAGATGTGTGGGTATCAGCAAAATCAGTTCCGTTGTCACCCTGTGTTTCCTCCTTCTCTTCTTCAGAACCAAATTTTGTAGTTGCCTGTTGTAGAGCAACAATGCTGATTGAGAAAGAAGAAAGCAGTGTTCATCACTGGCCATTTTAGGGCCTCATGTATTGGGATTTATTTGGTGACTGCCAATTACAGAGACGCCTGCACACAACCCTTTACTGAACCTGCACTTACTAGAACAGGACAACCAGATTCTGTACCCTGAATAGTTTAAAAATACATTTTCATCAAATTTATTTGGTCTGTGTTAAAGAAGTGTTGACCTTAACAAAGGTCTGTGTTGTGCTGTATCAGATGTACCTGGTATACGGATTCCTTATTCCTTATGACCTGAAATTATCCAGAAATACATTGGCAGATGGATGTGAAACCATCTGCTGCTTGCTTTCTTCCTGCTTTTCAGAGCTCTATGGACCCCCCATTGGTTAGACATAGTGAAGGCAGTGTGTGAGTAAACCCTAAACCAAACAGACACTAAACTCTTGGTGTCATTCCAGATTTAGCTGCTTGGCTGAGTTTTTACAAGTAAAATGCTGCTCTGGCACTGGTGGTGTCCTTGAAGACGGTGCCCCATGCGGCGCACCGGTGTGGGATCAGCCCAGCTTTGGCTCATTCCTTCTCTGCTGAGGCACCACACAGACAGGGAGGTTTTTGCCATGACGCGCTGGAAAGCTTTATGGACATCATATGGCTGTGTTGGCTTTGGAGGACTTCTGCTTATCAGCAGGGGTAGCTGTTCAGTAAGATGGACATCTTGGTTCCTGTCTGAGTCTGTGTCTGTGCGTGTTGGAACTGGGAAAAGGCTACAGAGACCTTTTCCTCCAAGTTTTCACTGGATATTTAAACCCGGATGCTTTCCCAGTGCTCGTTCCTGCCACCATTTTCACTGCAGCCTTTAAAATATTGTTTTCTTGTTGCAATCTTCCTGATAAAACCATCTGTAGGAAAGAGTAATTATGATACGTGACAAAATATTCACATTTTAAAGCTACATGTTGGACTTCTTTTGGCAGTGATATTTGAAACCTTGCTGTAGTCAGAGAATAAGCGTGTGGGCCAGTTGATATGTACTACTGTAGATGCAAAGGTATGGGATTCTGCTCTTTGCTTTTTGGTATTTCATTGTTTTATTGAGAAGAGGGGAATTTGCAGCACCTATTGCCTTGGCTCCCGCTGCACCCATCTGCTGTTACCTTTGTGTTCGTAGTCCGTGCTATGAACCAGGATTAAAAACCATTGGTAATAAGCACCCAGTGGGCTGAATTTTTCATACTGTCATCCCTAGGCTGGTTCCCTGGTCAGGGGCCTGTAGTCAAACCTACTTTTAGTGAACCCTGTTAGATGTGGGCTTAAAATTCCTGCTTCAGCATTGTAAATATGTCCATGAAAACCACAAAGACCTGCCTGCAGATAATAGATGGAACCAGTCTTGTGTGAAATCATTTATGAAGTTTTTGGGTCTTCTTTTTTTTTTCCTCTCAGTTTGCCTTCATTTCCCCACCCGTGAAATAGAAATCCCAACCTTGCCTTTCTTCCAGACTCTATCTGCGCTAATACAAAGCAGTTCAGCGATGCTTTTGTGCCATATGTCTTCACAGTGGCAAGCAGAGGGGGGCTGTCAGTCTCAGCTGGGGGCCTGTATTACTACTCATTCTGTAGTCATACAAATAGTGGATAATATAATAATAATGCAGAAAAGAAACTAAATGCTCTTTATATGGAATAATTGAATATCGCTGTGACGTTGAACAATGACTCTTAAAAGGATGGGGGGAAGTCATGCTTTTTTCTTCCTTAATTACAGCTGAACTAAAATTACTATATTTAGTTATTTCTAAAGCTCCATTGTATTTTTCTGTTTCTGAAAGAACACAGTGATTTGGATATGCATGCATTTTTCTCTCCAGATGTCCTCTTGAATCTTGAATGTGGTTTTATATCTTCGTATCTATGATAATGGAAGCTTGGATTTCTTCACGGGTAGTGTGTGAGAAGCCAATTACGCAGGTCAATATTAAAGAAATATTATAAATGGTCTCTGTAGGCTTAGGAAAGCTCCATCCCACTGTTGCCAGTGCCTTGTATGTAGGTACCTGTCTTAGCTTCCTCACCTTCATGTTTTATATGAATTAATACGTAACCCAGGTTGTTTCTAGTCATTGTAGAATCCCAGACTGGTTTGGGTTGGAAGGCTTGATTTCCCTGTTTAATTTGTAGCAATGGTACTTTATTCACCCTTGTAGGCAAGTAAGCCGTTGTATGCTAAAATGAGCACAGGGTACTGGATTTTTGAGTGGTTTGAGAGGTCATATTGCCAGCTCATGGAGGAAATACAAGGTGTTCTGTGTGGAATCATTCTGAAGCTTCCTCTACTTCATCTGAATTGGGAAAATGCACTGATTTCCTGGTGTTTGAGCACCAGTCCAACAGCAGTCCAGGGGCAGTCACAGGGAGGTGCTGTCCTGTCTTAACACCGCGCAGTTTTCCTGCTCTGTTTCAAACATTACCTCCCTATTCACAGCTAGTGCTCGAGGATGGGTAGCTCTGTGGGTTTGTGCCTTTTGCTTGTCGCATGCCATGTTCTCAATTAGAGCCAGGGTGCCTGGTGGAGCAGACAGGGCTCCCTTCCACTGTGTTCATTACACTTCCTGAGATTGGAATGTACGACTTTATGAAGTGATTCACTCCTTCCTCTTTAAAAATAGGTTTTATACAGATATTTTTGATGATTATATGGCTTTCTATCAGCCATTTTCTGCTGTATAAAGACTGGTGTGCACATCATAGCTTCGAATTCATGCTACTTAAAGCAGAGCTGTTGCACTTTATGGCGAGCAAGGTGCTCAGTCATCTCTTTCTGTCTTTCCCTACCACCTAAGCTCCATCCACATCACATCTCCATAACCAAGGTTCTCTGTTTGCTAAGCTTGTGTGCTATTTCTCTACTTCAAAGAAGCATAAGAGTGTAACGGTGGCAGTGTATTTTGAGATCCTTGCTTACCAGTTTGTCTCACTGAAGCTACGGAGTTTAATAAGCTGTAAGACATGTTTTTGTCTTGCCAGACTCTGTCTTCTTATAGCAAACTATATTCATATCAAAGAGTAGCTAATGTTAAGGGTTATGTACATGAGAGCACCCTTCATGGGAGGAGGGAGAGATGATAACAAAAGTGGTTTGACACAAAGCTGCCTGAAAAACGGAAAACTCTCTACACACATCTTCACTCTTATGTGCATTTCAATTTACACTACATCAAATTGGATTAGAGTCTGTTAATTCAATTAATGACTACATTGAAAGTTTGCCTTCCCTCATAGTGAAAACAGGAGGGCAGCTCCTAATAGCCTATGGATTTAATGACTCCAACTTTGAAGAGTGTTAAGCTAAAGTGAAGTTCAGAATGGCTTGTTAACTGGGTTTATTAGCAGTTGACCTTCCCTTTCAGCATAATAGTAGCAGCCAGACTGAAGAAAGCATTAACGTCCTCATTAGCATTTATCTAAAGATAGTCTGCTGCCCATTCCACAGTAAATTAGCTCAATCAGCCAGAAAGAGCCTGAGAAACATTTTCTCACATACCTTTAATTCTCTTTTTACTCCCCTCCTCCTCCCCCCTTTATTTTAAGTCAGACGAGTTCATTTTGTCTGGTTTATTTGAGAATGAAGCCTCGGGACAGTTGCATTTAAAGAAAGTGTTTCTACATGCTCAGATAATTAGAGACCTTCTCCTGTGAGCCAAAGTCATGGGAGTGGAATTAGGGTGTTTTCAGGGATGTCCTTGGTTTGGCCTTTGCAGAGATTACTGATATCTTGCTTGTTTTCCAATACAAAGCTTTTCTCCAAGATAGCCTGGCTGCCTTGGGAGTTGTTTCCCAACAAAACAGTCTCTTTTGTATGTGTGAGAACTCGTGTGTTTGGAGGTGCAAAGTGCACTTGCAAAAGCTGATGTGCAGGTTTGACCCTTGCTAGTAGCTGGCATTACAAAAAGCATGTTAATACTTGGGAATTCAGTACACTTGGCTCATGGAGACAACTATGATTTATGAAATGCCCTGGGTTGACCGAGCTGCAGACAAAAAACTTTTGTTAGCTGCCATCACCTCGATGCTGACCAGCTCTGTGCTCCTGGCATGGCTTTAGAGAACAGAGCTTGAGACGGAGAGACACTGGGAAGTGTCAAACCCTGTTTCTATTTGTCACTTCCAGTGGTAAAAGGATTTATGCCTTTAGTGGAGCAGGTTTTGTTCAATGTAAATAATTCATAGGAAATTAATTGTCATCTTCTGTGTATGAATAGGTGGAATGGCTCAGGGTCCTGTCCTGTGTCCTGCCCAGAAATCTGATTTGTGAAAAAGTTGTGAAAAACCTATAAACCCCCCAAAATGGAATTCTTTTCTGGGACTTCTATCTATTCAATCTATTCAACCTGCAAGGATGCTGTGCACACCAGTGCCAGCCCGGTGATACATCAGTTATTCAGGCTTTGGTTATTCATCTTGGGTAAGGTGGCTGTGGTATCTGTTAATAGTTTGAATGTTTTCTGTGCACAGTTCAGGATGTACTCACAGGTTTTGCTGGATCAAACCTTTTTATGTTTATAAATGATTATTAATGCAGTTCATTGTGATATGAAAAATGTTAATTAACAGCTTTTTCCTGCTTTTATAGCACATTGGGCAAAAACAAGGTTAAGAGAAATTAAGGGAAGAAAATGTGTTAAAAGGAGGTGAGGAAACCAGTGCCAGTTTAATCAGTACCAGTATCTCACTTGGTTTGTGGTGATGTGCAGCAATTCAGCTTCTTCCTCCTTCAGCATTTGCTAGGAGCAACTCTCAGCTTTTTAGCCCTTTATACAAAGTATTTCGTAAACTCTTTTACAAAACTGTTGCTTCCTCAAAGCTTTCAAAACAGGTTGTAAGAGAGCAGCAAAAATGCAGTCTTGGTGCAGAGGAAGGAGGAGGAGGATGGAAGGAAGAGATAAAGGAAAGTATGAAACTATCCTCTTGGCACAATAAGCGTTAGCTGTGGTATCTTAAGTTTGTAGTTGTTGATCCTAAAGCTTTCCCTTCAGTGAGATCCCTTGGCTGTTCCTTGGCCTGGAGGCTGTGCTACTGTTCTGTTCTGAGCCAAGTGGTACATCCCTGTTAGAGCAGGAGTTTACCCAAGCTCTCGGTCTCCCCTTTCTCCTGTGGAACATTAACATGGGCACGAAGATGCAGAACTTTGGGTTTCCCTTTGAAATTTCCATAGGATTTTTTACAAAAAATCTCATTATTAGGTCTGTTTTCTGTAAGCAGGTCTCTGCTGCCAGTACACACTGTCTTTAGGCTTTCTAAACCAATAGCTATTCAGGGGGTTATATTTGATGTAACGTTTCTCTTGCAGTAATAATCAGAAGCCAAACGTTTGACAGTCTCAAACAGTTGAATGTACACTCAGGCTTTAAAACTTAAGTGCTTGATCTTTGTAGGTACTGATCCTGGTCTATCAAAGTACTTAAGCGTGTGCTTAATCTTAAAGCCCTGGGCAGCACCATTAACTTCAACAAAACTCTCCCTGCATTTAAAGTTTAGCTTGTCCTGAAGGATTGTGCTGAGCTGGAGCTGGAACACTTGGCATCTTGCAGGATAAAGCTGTAAAAGCAGCCCGATTTATGAAGACAGCTCAGCTTCTTCAGCTCTAGTTGATTTTAAGAGGATTTCTGTATATAGTGATTTTGCTGCTGGAGAATGCGCTGTCGTTGGCTGCTGCTGTGCAGGTACCTTTGCTGTGCTTGTGGAACCTACATTTTGCTGTATACTTCAGGGAAAGTTACTTTAAATGAAATGGTGGAGGATTTTCACATAAATATAACGTCAAAGTGTCAGATTTTTAAGACTTTTCATCCCTTAGAATATAATCTTTTTTTTTCTTTTTATGTGTGAACATCAGAGTATGTGATCTGGTCATGGGTTTGAAACTTGTAACCCGAGAGGGGTATTTTGTTGTTGTTTGTGGGATTTTTGGCACCTGTTTTACCTATAATACAGTTTGGCTGATAAATCAGATTTGTTAAAAAGAAGTTGCAGTGATGGTGAGGAAACAGATGCAATGTTGTTGTATCTTACAAAGTTACGAAGTGATTTAATAAGGATTAAATCTTACTTCTAATAGGGATAGACACAAAATGAAAAGGTCTGGTTTAGCTTGCAAGCAGTTTTACTTGTACCGGTTGGGCTTCCTGGTTAAGAGGGATGAAGACGTGCAGGAGAGATGGAGGGGTGCAGCAGACAGTGCAGTGCAGGTGGGGCGGGAGGTGCAGCAGTGCAATGCAGGAGGCCACTGCAGTGACTGTGCTGCACATCGGGGACTCCTTGTTCTGTCTCTGGGCCTTTGCATGGGGTGGCTTTCTGCCTGGGGTAGTTAAAAGCCTGCAAACACCAGTACTGTGTGGCCTGTAGCTCCACCAAGGCAGCTGCTGTTCCTGCCATCCTGAAATTGGTTTTCCAAAGCTCATGTGGTTGCTCTGGACAATTACTGCCATGTCCCAGCAGTTGGATACTGCAGCCTCATGTTATGATGTGCACAGGGTTGAGAAAACACTAGAGGGAAGTGAGCAGCTCTCTTCGGTGTGTGTTATGCATACTGTACGTGTTTTTCCCTTCGATTGAAAGGAAACAATTTTGGAGCCGGGGAAAAGCTGGTCGGTAGCACCATCTGCAGGCAGCTAACAAGGATGGGCACTGCACGCTGCATGGAGCTCACCTCCTGTGCTTGCAGGGAAAAACAAGGCCAAAAGGCACCTGGAAGGAATGCAGGATCGAGAACAGCAGTGCCAGTGTAAGCACCAGTTGTTCAGGACTTGCAGTGGATGCTTTTGCATCCCACGGCAGTGCCATGCCCAGGGAGAGGGAGACTCACAGGTTGGTGGCACTTCCATGGGCTTGGTGGGCATGTGGACATGATGCTGTGCCAGGACTCTGCTGCCTGGAGATGGGGGTCAGGGCGGTGCTTGGAATTTGTCCTTAACCCTCAGAGCTGTCCCTCTACCCTGAGCCAACACATTGCTTTGCTGTCCCAAGTAGCTGAACTAACTCTAAGCTGTGCTTTACTCGAGACTTCACTCTGTGTGCTAGGGAAAACCTCAGAAGTTGCTCCTTTAGTCTCCCTTGAGCATCCTCTGAGCTATCAGGTCATATACTAGAGTACAAGACAATGCAAGCACATTCCTCTCAGGAGATGAAGTCATACTGTTTTCTCCATCCCTACTCAGCTCCACAGAGACCAGTGGCAGCTCCAGGTAGAGGCAGGGCCGTGGGGGCCTGGCCACCACGCTGCAGTTTGGTGCCTCAGGCTCTATCTTCCTGCAGGGCCACACTGGCTCCCAGACCACACAGCCATGCAGGGGACATGAGCGCCGACACTGGAGGTGGGACAAGGGGAGCAGAAGACCCACACGTTAAACATTGTTCCTTTATTCACGGGCAGTCTTTGAGCTCTGTGCCTGCCCACAGCACAGTGCCACAGCCAGCGCTTGCCGCTGCCCTGGCGTCTCTCTTGCAGGGTTTTGAGGTTTCTCCAGCTTTTTGCAGCAGATGGCACTCTTTAGTTCTGTTTCAAGCCCTCTCCTTCTGGAAGTTTCTCTGGGAGAATCTGTTTTAAAGGAGCCTCACTGATTTCCCAGCTCTATTCTCCATGAGGTTTCATAAAAGCCTGTAAAAGGCCATTGACTATGGGCAGGAGCCGGTGGTGGCATGAAGGTCCTTCAAGGCCTTGGTGAGCCCAAGTGACAGGCTGCTGCACAGATGCAACTGGGTTTTTAATTCTGCCCCTGTATCAGTAGCTCTGACCCCTCCAGGAAGCCCACTGGGTAACACAGTTCCTCCAGTACACTTGTGGTTTTTTAATCCACACTGGAGATGAGGAACCCTTCTTTACCCACCTTTATGCTGTCTATCCCATCCCATGTTGTGTGTCAGAGCCCCACTGTGGTGTTTCAATCAGTTACGTGAGAGGATTAAAAAGTAATTATGATAACAAGCATCACTACCAGTGTCATAGGCTTTCTGTGTCATGGAGAGGAGAAAAATAGGGCCTACAAGCTAAATGAGCATCACAAAAGGCTCTGGCATTGGTTGTACTTTATGTGCATGAATAAGGCTTATATTTAAAACAGATTCTCTGCAGAAGAGCTGTGATTGCATGGGGTGACATGGATCTCATCATGCAAACCAGCAGGGACTCTCTGTGTGTGTTGCTGTTGCGTGTCCTTCCACCCCTCTCTCTCTGAGATGCTGATCTGAGTGTAGGACACGTTGCTCCATGAACATGTTCCTGCAGCCATCCCAGTGGCGGGGCCAGGCGGGATCAGGGGACCAGTAGTGCACGTCAGTAAGATACTTGGCTGAAGTGGCTGCTGAGCAGAGCAACTTGCAAGGGTGGACGTTGGGCTTGAGAGGCTGCCTGCCTTTTAGGCAGAGGCACTGATGTTCTCCTGTTGGCTTTGTGCTCTGAGGTGTTGTCTTCTGAACTTTGTACCAATGCCAGTTTTGTCCCAGACCTGAGCAAAACCTGGTGTGGAAAGCAGGTATCAACCCTGTCACTGGAAAACATGCTCCGTCCTGTGTGATGTGCCAGTCTACAGCACATCAGGCATTGCTGTGTAATCCTGCCTCTGTGTTTTGTTTCAGAGGTCACTACTGCCAGGGAACTGAATTTTTGCATTAAATATTAGATAAATCTGTGTTTGCACATATTTATAGGGATTATTTTTCAGGAAAGATCAGAGTTTTCCAGCTCTTACTTTATCTTCCTATAGGAAGAAGAATTTGACTGATTTAATTGTTCTGGGTTATTTATTTATATGTTTGGCTTTTATTATTGGCCCTGCTTAGATGGAATACTCAGTTGGTTTTTACTAATTACAACATGTTTATTCTTCTAAGCATGAGCTGCTGTCCAGGGAAGTACACTACAGGACATCTCTCCTCCATAAATCAGTCCCAGGATTTTATTAGGCTGTTTATGTAACTTTAGTTTATGTGCTGTAATTCTTTGCTGTGTTGCCGAGAGTAATTCCCAAAGAGGATGTTTATTCTTCTTGCTTGTAAATTCTTTAGTGTGGGCTTTTTGTATGACATCTTTGCCCTCCTTCACTTCACTTTTCCTCCTTTTTGGATAGTACTTGTTGGCATTATAAAGTCCAGCCAGTGAAAACGTAACTTACAGTAGTTACTCACATACCATGAGATATAATTATCTTGAAAGTGCAAATAGCTTTTTAGTTAAGTTTAGTGCGTTGATTCTGTTTTTAATTCACATAGAGTAACTTTCAAAGTATCCAATCAAACCAACCCTGGTAGTGGTCTTATGTGGAAGGTGTCCATTTTTTTGGATACCATCGTGTGGGCCAACTTTGTTGTGGTCAGATCATGTCTAGGTAAGAAAGGGTCATAATAATAATAAATAATAAATCTAGTAATTATTAAGTAAAAATCCTATGATTTTCTGAGGAATAAAGCATGAATTAAGCAGCACTATAGCACAGATTTCCATAGGAGGTGTGTGAAAGCAATACACAGGACTTCTTAGGGGCTTCAGCTGAAGCATGTTGCATCTGTTTACAGTACTGTAGCCTTGAAACATCTGATAAAAATCAACTGCGCTTCTGAAATCACTGCACGGCCATATGCAGAGGGGTTTGACATAAGCCTGAAGAGCCATAATGGAAATGACAAGATCAGTGGTTGGGGGGAGATTCCAGGTATCTCCCTGTGCCCTGGGAACCCACTGGGTGAGACAGTTTCACATCCTTCTAATTTCCAGCCTTCTGTGGAGGTTCCCATTGAGGCGTCGTAGCTCCCACATCACAGGTCAAGGCACTGCCAGCCACTATCCCAACAAGGCACCTCTTTCTGATGGGTTTAACATCACAACCTGCGTTAAATGTTCTGGGACTTTTTTCTTCTCATCTGAATTTGCCAGTGAACCAAAACGTCCTTTGGGATGTTAAAATAGGATATTTCTTCCCTTGCAAAAGAAGCTAATCAGTGTCTTGATTTCTTTGGAGTTATGGAGCGCACATGGGTGCTGTCTTGTGTCACTTGGCTAAACCACCCCGCATAGAACCATGTTATTTAACATGGATTTTTGTATTGTGGCTGCCTCTGTCCTCAGTCACTGCCCTGACCTGCCTCTTCCTTCTCCTATTTTACCTTCATCTATCCTTTCCCCTCCACAACCTCCCATGAGTACCTTTTCTTGTAGGTGGGCAACTCTGCCAGAGGCAGCAAATTCCCATCATAGTGCCTCTCCACAATCTCCACTGTCCCAATCTCGGTAACTTGCTTTTGTTCTCATTTTAATTCTTTCCCATGCTTGATTTGACCACATTTCATCAATGGTAAATGAAGCAGGGGAGGAGAACAGTCCGTGTCTACTTGATATCCTTGTTCTGAGGCCAAGCCAGACCCTGTTGTGAAGAAGTGGCAGTCCTTCAGAGAACCATTATGGCTTGCAGGAATCTGTAACATATTTCAGGACAGCCTGCTTTCTCTCTCTTTTTCTCTCCCCCCACCTCTGTAAACATATGAAAGAAACATGAGAGAGCTTTAAACCACAGAAGACAAATCATGGTCAGAATAAATACACTGTTTGCTAGCAAACTTAAAAATACGCTTGTGGATTCTAATAGCTGTAGGCAAAAGTTGGATATTTATTGCAGCCAAGGCTTACTGTGGTTTATTATGTTTATAAAACAGTTTAATACTACTTTTCTTTTAAAATGAGTTTTTAATTTAGAATAATTTTGTCGGATTTGTTTCCAGAGTACAGATGGCTGCTCGCTGCGGGGGTGCGGGGTGACAGGGAGAAATGTGCTTGTGGGTGTGTTTTAACAGCGCTCCCAGATGGAGTGGATTGAATGAAATTTAAACCATTGCCCTGTGAACTACAAGTGTGATAAATATAATCAGTCAATGCACAAAACCACGGTGGAGGGGGGGGAAGTGGATTGATAGGCACATGGTGGGGAGGGAGGTGGGTCCAACAGTGCGGCCGCTGGTGTCACGGCAGAGCAGCATCTTCATCATAGACACCTCTTATGGAGAGTTTACCTGATGTGCACCAACATGCTAATAGCATCCCCCTTCTCTGTAACCCATTCTAGTCCCTCAAATCCTCCAAATGCAGCATTCATGTAGAAGGGCTGAAAAAAGGGAGAATTAATGCCAAAAAAAAGGCCTGGCTGTTGGAGTATTTTTCATTTACTCAATTACTAAGTGTAAGAGTTTACTGCTGTCACTTCCAGAGTTTAGTGTAGTCCAGTATTTTAAACCCCATAGATTTCCTAGGAGGGATTTGTTTGTACAGCACCTTTCTGTGTTTTAAGCAATGTAAGCCACACTGGATAAACTGTGCACAGAGTGTTTTGGACAATGCAGCAGAACAGGTGAAGGAAATGGAGTGAATTTTAATTGCTCCTAAGTTCTGAGATCTTCCAGGCTGTGGGAACCAATTTTCAGCTAAAAATGATCTATGGGCCTTGAGCTGTAGTGTGGGAAAGTATGTCTGTGTCCTGACTTACAAATGAATTATGCAACATTCTCCCTCTGTTCAATTATAGAAGATGGTGGAAGATGGACACTTGGCTTCTTCTCTTTCATTGCAAACACGTAGCAGCGCAGCCTCCTTGGCTCCCTTCCTGCCAACTTCCATCAAAAATAAAGTCATCTCTGCCCTGGCCAGGATAAATGTCTGGCCAACTTGTTTTACAGAAGGATATGCTTTGAGCAGGGCTTATTAGAAAGGTGACAGTTTGTTTTTTCCTGGCCAGCACAAGTGTGGCCATGTCCATACTTTCAACATTTGGCGTGTTTGCTCCTGCGTTGTTCTTTCATCATGCCTAATGTCTATATATAAAAATGCCCAGATAGGCTTCCAGACTTCCACACTGCCATTTGGATTAGACGTGCTTCAAGCACGGCTTGCTGGTGCTCACTTGCACGGGGTCAGGGTGGACACAAATGTCTGGCACGGTCTCTGCACTCACCCAACGTCTCCTGCCGTCATGGCTGGGCTGGAAGCTGCTTTGCTGAGGGCGAGTCATGTGTGTGCGCATCCTGTGGAGCTCAGTTGTGTGCCTCTTTCTCCAGTGACTGCCTTTGTTCTGCTGCACTCGTGTGCTTTGGGGCAGACACGCTTGGAGCAGTGTGCCAGCTGGCTGGAGATGAGTGTGCAGGCACCAGTGGTGATCTGGAGAGCTGGTGCTCAGTGCCAGGTGAGCTCAGCCGTTTACAGCACTTGGTACATTTTCAAGAGACCAACAGAGATATGAGCTTCACTTCAGGCAATGAACACGTTCAAGCGGTGATATGGGAGATTTACGATCTGGTGTAGCAAGGATGTGCAACAGCGCTGAGGGTTTCTCACAGTGTTGAAATGGCCTTTGTCTGATGGGATGGATCAAATCTTTGAAAATCCCAGCAGATCAGGGCAGGGGATAACAGGAGGACACCTCTTGGTTTATGCATGGGTAGGATAAAGAAGTATATAGTCTTCCAAAGTGATGGGTAACTTTGAGATGCAAGATGTTTCCTGGGGTAACTCGATGATCCTTAAGATCTTTTAAGATTTTTTCCAACCTGTTTGATTCTATGTTTCCTGGGCGTCATGATGAATCTTAAAAGATTCAGCCAACAGTGGTGCAGCAGTAAGAAGGGAGTAGCTGGGTTGAAGTGAGAGCTTACTAAATGAGAAGGCTTCTGCTTGAAGTACATATGTTGCTGTTGATAAGTAGAAATTCAGACTCAAAGCCTAGAAAATAGCTTCCCATGTTGTCATGGAGCTGTCACTGGCATTTGCAAAAGGATGTGTATTGTATGAAGACAAGGGTGCTCATATGACAGAGAGCATCATCACACTTGGCATCCTTGTGGGTAATATCATTAATAAGCCTAATTGCATTGTAGGCTTTCAGTTTCCTATGCCAAATGCCGTTTTTCAGTAGCTCAATCAGTTACTGTTGTGTACTAACACGTGTGTATCTGATGCCTGGCGCAGCCATGGTAGACAAGAGTGATGCTGAAATTCTTTAATAACATGGAAGCAAACCTGCCCTCTAGGTGAACATAATCCTTGCAATAGTAATGGGCTTAAACCTGTATAGACCTGTAAGCAAACTTTGTAAAGGACTTCTTTTCTGTATGTAAAGTGAGCTTGAGATAGTAGCCAAAATTAGAAGAAGCCGTTCTTAAAACCTAAAAAGGGATGTTACGGCATACACAAATTGAAAGTGGAATTTAGCATTAGTCTGTTTAACAGGTGAAATTGTCTAGCAAGACTTTCAGTGCAAACCCAATCAACTTGCTGTAACATAACAGTTTCAGCATGCCTCAGGTTTATTTTGGGCTCTGACAGTTGATGCACAGAGTCTCTGGACTATTATTAGCATTATTGGTAATTCCTGTTGCAGTGTTCTTGGATGGAGCTTGGTTTTGGTGGTGTAAGAAAACAATCTGTGCTGTTCTTACTTCATTTAAAAGAATTGTTTGCTTCATTTAAGGTTAGTTTAAGGTACCTTTAAGGTTACTTCTTAGAGAAAGTGTAGATTCTGCAAACCACAGATGAAAATTCAAGCAATGCAGTTTGTAGCTCCATGAACAATCAAACTGAAGTGCTGGGTGGCTGCAGGATGTATCCGTAAGTGAACAAGATCTAGAGGATTAGCTCTAAACTCTAAACCTCATTCTAATTTGCTTCATGAGTATCAGTGTTTCCCCTATGTAAAATGGAGATAGCTCTTTGGAGAGTGAAGCTTTGATCGAGCAAACACCTGTATGAGTTCCACAGCCGTTCCCCGACTCGGCGTCAAGCCATTCCTTGTGCTCCTGAGACAAAAGATGCAGCTCCACTCCTCTCCTGTATCAGATGTGAACAGCAGGATCTCTCATCTGCAGACAGGTAGAGTTCTTAGAATAGCAGAGTTACCATATGGAGAACAAGAAGTCCATGTGTTCTGGTGGTAATAGATGCCTCAGCCTGCACATGCACGTCTTGGCTTGGCCTTCTCTTTTGTTCTCTCACATGTCTCACCTCTTTGGACACCAGACCTAGTCCCTTGTGGCTCCCTCCATCTCCATAGTCTTCTAAATCTGATGTAATACACTTTTTTCCTCTTTTACCAAGGTCTCTTGATTTGTCTTCATTTTGTTTTAAACTCCCAAACACTCGTAATGCAATTGTAGAGCTAAATAAATGCTGTATTATGTTTGGGGATATTGCTTTCAGGAAAAATGGTCCAGTGCACGAATTGATAGCGGAGTATATTGCACTTAAGAAAGACAGACTGTGCACTTACTGTGTGCTAGAGAAAAAGCTGCAGGAATTTTTGGTTCTTTATTTTTGTTAAGTTGAGGGGTTTTGTCATCTATTTTTAGAATATGTGTGTGGTGTGTAAAATAAAACATCCGTGAAGACATCCCATTTGAAAAAGCACATATTGTCATCTCCATCATTTTCCAACCCGCTTCCTGCAGGAAATCCTTGAGAAACCTAAAGCAGCCCCATCTCCTCCTCCTCCTTTTTTTAAAGGTTACTGGTATGTCTTTTTAGGAGACAAAAACCCCAACAGGTTTCTTGTGATCTCAGTACCGACGAAAATGAATAGTGGAGCTTTTCATTGGCTGCTTTTTATCTTGCCTATAAAGGGGTGTTAGTGACACAAGGGAGAAGACGGCAGCCACTTTCCTTTCTACCACCCTTGTTTCTTAACTTTTCTTCCTTTTTTACCAAGCCACCTGGCTGTCTTTTATTCCAAGGTCCTTAGAAGCAGAGGCTGTGCTTCCTTGAATGTCTGGAAATGAGACATCATATTAGAAGTGCTACCACAAAGAAACAACAGAAACAAAACACAACCAGAAAAGGGATCAATTTACATACTGTGTCACACAAGTCGACTGAACTGCACTTCCAAGTCCAGTGAGACTTCGAAGAAGATATGAGGAGAGGGGGCAGGTAATGAGAGGGATTTAAAGACATGCAGTTATGTAGGTAACAGTTCCCTGGGTGGAGCTGTACCTGGGAAGATAATAGATCCAAGATTTCTGGTTCTTCAAGCGTGAGTCTGTACTGCTTGATCCAAGGACTGGGTGTATTATTTGAAGTAGTAGCAGGCTCATAAATCTCCATTTATCTGAGGGATCTCTACTTGATGTGCAACGTGGAGATACTCACATAAACAACAGTGTGAAAGCTGGACATCACTGCTGACAGTGCACCCTCCAGAGAAAATACTCAGTTGCGGGTAAACCCAAAAGAGTGTTTCTTATCCCTAGCACATGGTATTCTAGCAAGCCAGCAGCCTGTTGCTTTCCTCTTGCAAACACGTACTGGTTGTTAGCAGGCATATACAAACATGATTCTAATGTGTTGCCCCCTTACAAAAACCTGAGTACTTGCACGAGTTTGAGCTGAGCCTCTTCATTTATACTTCTGAAAGTTTTTCTGTCTGAAAAGTCCAGAACTGTGTTTCCAAGAGGCCAATAGGTGTAGTTCACCCTATTAGCTCACCAGGATCTTTGTGGGTTTAGGGTGAACGTTTCCAGTGGCAACAGAGGCTGCTGAGCACATTTTCCCACTGGACGTTAATGAGACCTTTGCTTCCAGGTTGCATCTTCCCTCCTAATAATGTCACTATTTATATTGCTCTCGAATAGTTCTTGGAAAAGAAGCACAACAAATTCTCAGATTGCAAGAGCAAGAGAACTACAAGAACTTGACTGGTGGTCAAAAGGAGCCAGGAATTCATTTTGCACACACAAAAGAAGGGAGTTGTGTGTGCCTGCCTGCGTAGAACCCAGTGTCCAAGGTTAAGTAAACCATTGCTTCGTGGTGGGTTTAAATCCTTCATCGTACTTTCATTGTCTCAAAAAGTAAAAATAGTAACTATAAAAAAAAAGAGCCTTGATACTTGCAGGCTGGGTTCTTCACTGTCTGCCATGCTGGTAGCTCTGTTAATCGGTTCTGCCTTTTTGTTCATCATAAGTAAAGGCACATCAGCTGGGTGCCTGAATGCACAACTCATGTTGTTTGAGCTGCAGTGGTCCGAGGATATAATGAGGTAAGGGTTGTAAGGAGAGATAGTATCTTGTCCTAGAATAATTCAAAGCTGGTTTTTATTGTGGCTCTCTTCACTTATGCCTCTGCCTCATCCCAAGAGTTGCCAGTGAAGGCCAGGCACCATGGCTGAAGAGTTGCTGCCTTTCACCTCTGCTGGTCTTACCTTGAGCACAGAATAGACCTTGATGTTCCAGAGCCCATTGTAAATTAGGGGGGCTTTGCTGAAGCTAACTGCGTGTGAATGTTCCTAATGGGATGTGCTTAGCAAAGTCTGTTTCTTTTGAGTAGGTTCCATTGTAACTTATAATGGTAAGAGAAAACCACTCAAGTAGAACTGCATGTTTTTATCATTAACTTCTGTAGCTAAGCAGAGTTTACTAGAAGAACTCGATTTACTTCTGCATCTTACTCTTTCTCATTTTCTGTCAGCATTCACTATGTTCACCCTTACTGTGGCTTTATTATCTCGCTGCCAAGATTGAAATTGTACTGCTGATAACTGATTTTCTGGTGGTTGTGATGACAGGTCTGTGATGTTTTGAGGTTTGCATTCTTGCCCTCCCTCTGAGTTCCCCATCCCGTAAGGGGGGTCCATGGCAAAGAACAAGCTCTTTGCCTACGGCCCTCATTGTTGAACCTTCAGATCTACCAGTTAATATTCCAAACAGTTTCAATTTAAATTAAAAACTTACTTCTTCTTAATCTCCCCGTTCCCCACAAAAATCTCAGGCTCAACCTCTTCTGCTCCAAATCTAAGCCCAAAGGGTAAATGATCTTTACTGTAAGAAACTAATCAGATTCAGGAATTTACTTAATAGAGAAATTTCTGAACCAGATCTCTCCAACAATAAAAATGGGAGAACCTCAAAACACTTTAGTGCTTTTTGAAGTCTTAGCTGAAGGTATCAGTAGACATCTTCTGTAGTAAGGATTTAGCCTGAATTTATTGAAAGCCATCTATTAGGCCCAAGTCTGTTGGCTTCTGGGGGCAGCTGGTCCCTCTATTATTTATGTCTCTCTGAAAATCTCAGCTATAGTCTGAGATTTACAAAACAGAATTCTATTTTGGCAACTGTGCCGTGTTTATGCTGCTCATGTTCCGTGTATTTATATACTGTATAACTTGATAGAAACACTGTCTGCTCAAATGCTGGGTTAATGAAGTGCTGGGTCGCTGCATGAAGGTATTTCCTTCATGGATGCACTTTGGAAAACCACCAAGCATGGTTTGATGACAGCTCTCTATATATTTCCTTTAAAAGGCTTTATGAAGGAGATTGCTTCTTGAGCAGCATTAGGTAAATTGAGAACTGAAAATTTCAGCATGTTTAAACTTGTTTTCGTACTGTAGTGTTCAGAGGCAAATTGCTTTGGGTTTACTTCTCATCCCTTTTTCCAGTCCTTCCTCTCATACCTGCTCTTCTTTGCCTGCCCTGTCCTCAGTGGCAGTAGAGGAGGACGTAAGATTGTGAGCATACAGCAGGATCAAAAGACAAAAGTTAGTGGGCGGATTTGGAGAAAAGAAGAGGGAAATTCTGAAAACCAAACTGTTTGGTGCATGTTACTAACCCTTCATCCAGTACCTACATGCAGAGCTGTGTGTGCCTACCAGACAGCTGAAAACATAAGTCCCGGTCCATGTGTCTAAAGCTGCATTTCATAAGGTCTTGTTTTATCTTCTGGATACAAGAGAAAAGTCAGAACATGGTAAATTAAAATGTCAATTCAGCCAACTATGGTGAAATGGTGAGGGCATGAATCCCATGTGTTAGGAGTCTCTTTTTCCAAGGTAGAGGATCTCATAATGCCTTCTCCTCTGGGTAGGTCAGGAGGGAAACACAAGTTTTGGCTAAAGCACAGAACCAATGGTTGCCTATGGACAGTAAATCTCCTTTACTGTGGATGCAGGTATTTAGTTCTTGTGAATGCCAGGCTGTAAGGGAGTTAAAGACTGGGAGGGAGAGAAGAGCTGATTAAACAAGGACAAAAGTGAATGGCTTTAAGCTGAAAGAGGATAGATTGAGATGAGATGTTAGGCAGAAGATGATGATCATCTCACCTGTGAGGGTGCTGAAGCGCTGGCAGAGTGCCCAGAGAAGCTGTGGCTGCCCCATCCCTGGCAGAGTTCAAGGCCAGGTTGGATGGGGCTTAGAGCAATCTGCTCTAGTGGAAGGTGTCCCTACCTGTGACAGGGGGTTGGAACTGAATGAGCTTTAAGGTCCTTTCCAGCACAAACCAGTCTGGGAATCTGGGAAAGTTGCAACACACTTAAGAAAGTCTCTGTGCAGGACTGGCTCTGCTTCAGGGGGTTTGGGAGGTGGGGGAAAGCAGTATGGAGGCAAAAATAACATTTTGCCTTCTTTTCATTACTGTTTGTGGGCTTATTTCCTCCTCAACCGCTTCCTCCAGTGAAAGCACATTTTTTCACCAGGAATTTCTCCATGCCTTCTTTGGGGAATAGCAGTATTTTTCTCCATTCCTCTGCCCGTATTTCACACCTCTGAGAAAATCCAAAGACACTTCATTCCCAACCCCTCGTCACTGGTTAACAGTGTCATCAGGGAATATAACCAAAAGCTGTTGTGCACCAGAAGGACAAAGCCTCTCTGCAGCTCTGTTTTGTTCCTCGACTCCCAAAGCAGTTCAGTCCCAGGCTTTCATTCCCCAGCCTGGCTGTGCACTATGTCACCAGGAGATTCTTTAACCTACAATTAACATCCCTCCTTCGCAGGGCTTCCATATAGGTCTTTCAGCACTTGAAAGGGCTGTAGTTCGCTGCTGGAATGTCAACATAAGGTTCTAATTTGGGGATCATAATGGGAAATACATCTACAGAGCTTTGCCCAGAAAAGGGTTAATGTGACAGACCCAGACTTCTTATAGAGTAAAGCAGGAAAAACTATTTCCATCATGGTAAATAAAAGTGCATTAAAAAGACATTTAGTCATGGGAATAAAAGCTAAAGAAACACATGCTACATCGGGATGGTTTATATTAGTGTCATTAACTCCTATGTTTTGGAATAACTCCCAGATGAAGGATTATGCTGAAAGTAGGAATTAATGGCACTAATGTAAGCCACTCGGTATAGTGTGCATTTATACCTTTGATTTGAGAAGCATACAGTGAGCAGTCGGTAACACAGCGAAGTGCTGCATTGTACAGACCATGAGTAGAAGTTAGTATGAACTAGCCTTGCTTTGGGCTAAGGGGGCTTTATCCTGTAGACTTAGACAGCTGGAAGGAGGTTGGAAAATCCTTAAGTGACCTTGTGTAACCTACCATTAAAGTCTTGAGCTTCTCAAAAACTGGTCACCTTAGTTCAGAGCAGAATTCAGTGTAGAGTGCTCTGCAGTGGGGTAGCCTGCAGACCAGAACAGTGGCTAAAAAGGCCTTTCTGCAAACTCTTACAATGTTTGCAACCTAAAATGAGCCAGGTCCTGTGCAGTTTCCAGGGAGACCTTTCCAGCAAAGGAACAGTAATATTGGTGGTGGACATGGCTGAGCTCCTCAGTTGGTGCAGAGGAAGCAGTAGCAGTTGGCTCCTTCCACTGACAAATCTGCTCCTTTGGGGAGTTTCAGGCCAGTAAATGTTCTGAGAAGTTGTGAGTTCAAAGCTGGTTTGTTCTCTAGACTGTGAATCCACCGTGGAAGTAGTGTGTAGAGCATCAGTAACTGACTCAAGAGTAGATACTTTTTGTAATCCTTTCACTCTTCACTGATTATTGTATACACTTCAGGATGGGGTGTTTCAAAGTGTGTGAGCAATTTAGAAGTATAACTAAAAGAAACTTCCATCCTAGTGAAAATCCCATCTGTAATATCTGTATTGCCATACTATCCATCATATACTGATAGTAATATTTTCTGAATGGCTACCAATTGAGCGCTGAGCCTGTATCCCCAAGTACCATGGTCCTACCTTACTCACACCTCGTGCAGACCTTCTCCTACCCTCGGCATCCTGGCATTTCTCTAATGGAGAAGCCAGGAGGAAGATGCTGCTCTGTGCCTGCCAGCAGACTCCCTGGTTCATCCAGGGGTTTGGAGGAGGCTCATTGAAGGGATGGCACCAAATCACCCCAACTGATGCACAGACACTGGTGCGGGAAAGGAACTGTAGTTCATTTTATAGATGAAACTTCACTTGGGGGTGTTTGCCAAGTATTGCTGCCATGATGAACTTCTGTTTGTCAATTAGACTTGCAGAAACGGCTTAGAAGCCCTTTGCTCCATGGAAAGGCTGGAACATGTTTGAGCAGGGAGCTCCTCCTTGACATGGAGACTAAAACTGATGAAGCACATGAAGGGAATAATAATCTTACACTGAATGTATGTCGGCTCAAGACAATACAGTCTTGACTTTGTCTCTGGTTTAGGCTCAGTCTGTCCGCAGAGACCTTCTCTCTTCTCTGCTTCATTACCCCATTTGTGAAGCACCTATAAATTCTACTGCTTTTCCTTCCTAGGATTTTGTGCTGTTTAACTCCTTTGTGCTTGTGTTAGCCTCAGATAGTGCAATGAGGACTCCATGTAGGTATAATAAATAAATGATGAATATGATTTTCTCTTCTGTTTGCATATTTACAAGGCTGCGTTCTTTTGTGGACCATATTTACTGCAGAATATATAATGAATTACATTGCAGCAGCTTTTCCAGTGGCTTCAGAAAGGTCAGGGTCAGTTAATTTTTTTTGCTATGTCATTTATTTATGTCTGTTTTGCTCAGACTTTGAGATGGAACCAGCTTTGCTGACTGGTGAGTAAATGCCAAAACCCCTCATGTTCAGTTCTAAGTTCAGCTTCACTTTTTCCCCTTGAGCTCATCATTCTTCACAAGTGAACTTGGAGGATTGTATACTGCAGCCTTAGCACGTCCTTCTTCTCAAATGTCTGTCCTGCTGAAGAAAATGGCCTCATGTTTTATTGTTGTTGTTTTATCAAATCTTCTAGTGGTGAAGAGCATCCTGTCAGAGTTTCTGAGTGTCGATACCTTCCCCCAGCATTAAGCACTTGAGGGAAGGAGGGGATATATACCTCTAATTTTAGAATGCTTTCTGTACGTACTGTCATTTACCCCTGTACCCTCAAAAAGTGAACAGAGATTTAAGGATCAAATGGCTCTGCCTTTCCAGCTCTTGCCAGGCATGCTTAGCTTGAGCAGTGAACGATTCTGAGCGTCTTCAATATTTATGCTTCAGAAGGCAGTTATCCTCAGTTATCCTTTTAGCAAGTCCCATTTCTCCATGTTCTGTCATGGGCTCATTTATACTAGGCTGATTTAGTGCTAACTGGGGAGATTAGATTGCCCTGCTTGATGCTGTCAGCTAAAACTGAGTCAGTGTCTGTATACTGTGGCCCAATTGCTCAGAGAACCTTACCCTTTTCTGTATTGCTCATTCTATTAGATACAAAAGCCTTTCTCACCCGGCTTTTGTACTGGGGTCAATTAGCTCCTGAAATAGCTCATATAACACAAATAATAATGGCAGTGCTAATCCTTTGGGCAAGCTCCATACAATGGCCGCTTCTGGCCCAGAGGACAAAGAGGGCTGTTTATCTTCACTGCACACAGTCTCCAGGACTTCGCCCAGTCATTTGCAGCAGAATTTATTATCCCAGAGGTCATAGGTGGTTTGCATTGCAGGAGATTTTCTACCTTGCCACCATATGGGATGTCCTTGTCTTATTCCTATAGGATTGAGCAGTGCTTCAGGTGAATCGGATCACAAATATATGTGTTCAAATAATGCTGTCTTAAGTAAACACGGGCTTGAAAGACTTTTAAAGTGAAGACTGACACAGCACGTTTAATGGTCCTTCTTGTGCACGCAGGGAGGATTACAGCAGGAGTGGTGCCTCCTGTAAGCTGCCCTGCAGCCTGGAGCTCCCAAAGTAACAGTCACATTGCAGTGTTTCAACAAAGGAGAATTAGCCTTGAGACAGAGGCAGAGTCTGGCTGTGTGGTTATTGTGGCCAAGCTCCTACACTCAAAATAACTTGATCTTTGTCTTTTTTCCCTTTGTATTGTAGCAGGAAGAAATGAACTGCTCGAATAAATAAATAATAAGGATTTGCTGTATGTCCAAGGAGGGAGTTGCTCTCAGTCTAGGATTCTGCAGGTTAAGACTCTCTTTGAGTGGCATTTTTAGATTTGAGTATTTAAATCCTTTAGAAGAATGGAAATGCTGACAAACCTTACACTTCAGTTTAACCTGGATATGTGCTTGACAAAGCCTGGGAAGTATGAGAGCACAGCTACCAGAAAAGAATGAAAGACGTTGGCTTCTTCATCTTAAATATTTCTGCTGGCCTTTTAGTACCATAGTTAGTGTGCAGAAGTGAACATCATATCCAGACAATCTGTATTGCTTTTCTCCTTGCAGGAAGTCTAGAGCTGGGATAGGTTGGTTATATTTCTCCTGCCTTTTAGTTTGTGGATTGTCTGGTGTCATTGAAGGCCAGGCTGGATGTGATTCTGACAACCTGATGGGGATTAAGATGTCCCTGCTCATTGCAGGGTGGTTGGACTAGATGATCTTTGAAGGTCCCTTCACACCCAAACTATCTTATGATTCTATGATGATTATCTTTAGATGTCCTCCATCTCATGCCCCAGGAAGCCTGATGCTTTCCAAGCTGTTGTTGCTGGTGGCTTTGGAGGCAGTAGGTCACAAGTTCCTGAGCCCTGAGCTTCCTGTAGGATTTCTGTAGGCCTGAATAATCCCAGTGTATGCAAGAAACTTCTGCACCCAGAGCCATCAGCAAATTGGTGGGGTCACGAGGAAAGAAGTGCGATGGTTTTTGAAAAGTTCCTTTCCAGTGTTAGTCAGTGTTATGCCAATTATAGCTCATCCTTGCTGGGAGTTTGGATAGGTTTTGTATTGCCTTTCTGCCTCCGCTGTTTCTCTCATCTTCTCAGAGTGCCATATGAATTGGTCCTGATGACTTTTATTTCCATAGTTTTTCTCCCTGTAATTTCCCCAGTCTAGTTTTGCCAGATTTTTTCTCTTCTTGCTGATGAGAAGAAGAATAACAGTAACTTTTCATGCTCATATAAACATCTGAGATGAAAGTGGATGAGAACAGAACGTGGCAAGCAAGTTGTACCCATAGTGTAGCAACTATTATAGCAATTGCTTTAGTTTAGCTCCTTCTTGGTAATAAGATCTGCTAAACTTTCAAGGCTCAGCATCGAGGGAACTATCTTTTAAAAGAATAACAAGAAGATATGTTTTAAAATATCTCCTTCAGCCTTGGATAAATCTAAGGGTAGATGACATGTAAGTCTCTTGGGGCACAACTTTCTGAAGCAAGTTGGATGAGCTTCCCCAGTTACTTTTTCATTAAAGAGGAGTGTGTAGTGCATGTTCAGAGTACATTAATGACTACATCATCAGTAATAAATTAGGTTGTTAAGAGCTGTATGTGATGCTATCAGATGGTTGTAGCCGTACCACTTTCATTCTCTATTTTTAAATGAGTCTGGAGTCATATCTTGGGAAAGTCAAGAGCCTTTGAGGCCAGAGGGGAAAAAAAAGAAGCTGGATGGCTGATGGGGAGAGAACAGCAATAAACTTCTGGAGAGAAGAAATAAAGCTTCACAGTTTTTATTTCTCTCACCCTATTTTTATGGTTTTTATCTGCATCTGAGCTCCAGTATGATGAGGAGTGTATTCCCGAACAATGGAGAGAATGTGCAGTGTGGAGTTAGGCAAACTCATCAAGTGCAGTGTAAAATGGGCATTTTCAAAACAGCAGGAGGAAGAGGGGAGGTGTGCTGTAAAACATGGCTCTCCCTCCTATAACCTGCCGATAAAACTCTTAAAACTGACCTGCTCCCCAGGCAGAACCTGGTTGGGCACTGCCAAAATGTATAGGGTTTGTTGTTCTGTTGTTAATCTGACTTCCCTTTCGTTGCAACCGCTCAATGCTACCGTCCTGATGGACACCGTGGACGGTCTCCAGACTGGTTCTGTCTTTATCTGCTAGTTCACATCTTAATACAGCTTCTGTCCTGCAGCCTTTCCTCAGCAGTGATATGGGAACAGCCAAGCCTTCATCTGATCATTTAGAAAATCAGCTGTATTTAGTGACTAAAAAGATTACTTTAGTCTGAAATATATCCTTCCCACATGCTGTTCTCCATTGCTTGTCCAGCTGGTTTAGTTGGCCAGTAGTCAAGTGTGTTGGAGAACCAAATCCTATATTAGAATATTGACCTTTTCTTTATTAGACAGCTAATTTCATCCCAGGAGTTAGGGCACTTTTCCCTTATGAAATGTGCTCCCTCATCTGTTTTTGCATATTCCAAAGATGTTGCCACAGAGCTCCTGTCTCCTTGTATTAGTGTCTGCTATGAAAAGGTCTCAGTTTCTCTTGGACAGAAGATGATTTCTTTGGTAGCCTTTAAAGAACTCTGACATAATCGTATGTGCTGGTTTATTTTTTCTGGTTTGAACCATTCTAGATTAAATGTCCTATGCATGTATAAAGAATTTCTGCTGCTATATTATTTCAGCTCTTGGTGACTCACTAGGAGAACCACACACAAATGTATTGAGTTCCTTATTTTGAATTTGGAGGAGTTTTTCTAATTATTATAAATAATTGACAGAATAAAGACACGTTTTAAATAGAACTAGCTGTTTGGTTTGCTTTTCGTAATGAAAGAGGTTGAAATTGTGCAGAAATACAGATCTTGAGCATTACAGTCTATTTTTATCCTGGCTTAGAGCACTGAGAGTAGTGAGTAAACAGTGCACCAATTATTTCCAAACAGCACATCATGGTCCTACCACCTGTTTAAACAGGATTTTACAGCTGACAGTCATCCCCCAGAAGAGATTCTTATCCAGGACCTATTTGATGTTCAAAGTTTAAAGTGTGAAATTACCAACCCTTTGGGTTTTGTGTCCAGTTGTGCCTCTGGCTCTCTTCTGTGTCTTAGTTTATCCACTAATAAATTGATGTGTATTGCTTGCCTGTGTCACAGGAATGCAGTGAAACTCAGTGTTTGCAAAGCTATTAGGTTAAAGAGATTATGCCCAATAAAAACTGGTTCTAAACATCTGAGAAAACTGGACAGCATTCAGATCCCAGATGGACATCAGTGGCTTGTGTCCATAACAGTTATTGACAGCAAGAATTGGGGCAGGGTTTTCATAAGGGCTGAAACATGTTATTTTTCCTTGTCTGCCTTAAATTTGGGTACTGAACTGTAAATTGCTACTTTTTTGAAGCCTAAGCTCGTACTTAGCATACAGCTGTTTGAACAAGTTATTTAATGGTAAGCTAGTATGTGGATTTAGGAAAACAGGAGGTTGTTGGCTGTGTGCATAATTTTGCAACCACAAATATGGGCTTCTTCATCCCGAAGGTGCCTTGTGTCCTGGCAAGGGGCAAGGGTGGGCAGCTGTATTGAGCAGCTGATTCCCTTCAAACCTACATACTCATTTCTGATGTGTTATGCTTAGAAAGGAGGAGGGGGCTTTTCATGATGTAAAGAACTGCCTGAGCAGTGTTTCAGGCTGCTTCAGCAGCCCCCATGAACTTCAGTCCCATCAATGCTTCCTTCACATTCACAGCAGAGCAGCCCATCTTTCTATTATATTAACAGCCTAATGCAGTTTTATATAGTTGATGCCTGTAATTCTTACAGCAGTTCAGAAAGGGGGGGGAGGAGGGGGGAAGAAGCAGGGAAAAGGGATATTGTGGAGGATATCTTCAGAAGGCTGGGAAAGAGGGAAGGTGGTTTTTGGTTGGCAGACGGCTTAGTGTCCTCACTCCTTCCTCATCCTGCCTGGTTGCTCCAGGGCCTGGTACTGGCAGATTACAACTCTGTAGCTAGTCATTTTCAATGGATTTGAACCTGTTTCTCCAGTCTACTGAGCTTTCTGTGGCCAGCATCAATTCTGACACATTGCAATTCCACAGCACCTCCACCCCATCCCATGCTTCGATCGCGCGGAAATTTAGCTAGAGGCACTTAGACAAAAAAGAAATATTGTGGCTGGGGAAGCATTTAAGTTAGAGGAGGCAGCCAGGGCTGTTTTATTACTTAGACCTCTGTCACCTGTGATGACCCAGGAGAGTGGAGAATATTGATCGCTTGTCACTCACGGCATTCAGTAGATTGCATTGACAAAGCTTGTCAGGCCTCTAATAGCAGGGTTAGTGGCCTTGGCTGCAGCCCAGGGGAAAACTCGACAGTGCCTATTACTTGGCGGCCTTTAACTCTTACAGAATTGGGAGTGAACGTTGACAAAAGCGAGGGAATCATTTTGTAGTTACAAATGCCCTTTCCTGCTCTGTGCTTTGTTTTGGGTTTAATTTCCTTTACTTTTAGACCTCTTGTCCTCATCAGCCATGCTGCTTTTGCTAGGGCAGAGATAAGTGTTTTGAGGTGTTTGCCTCTTCCATTGGCATCTCCAGGCCTTGCCTGAACTCAGGCAGTCTTTGGGAAGCCACTGGTCTCTCAGCGCTGTAGCTGCTATATATTGCAATGTATTCTTACATAGGGGATGGAGAGACAGATGCAGAGCCCAAAGCTGAGCCTGTTACCTGCAGCCACTTCAAAATACAGTTACTAATCACAGTGGAGTGAGGCTTAGTGAACCATACCAGATTTGTATTTATCCTCAGCTCTCTGTCACTACACCAGCTCTTGTTGCAAAGATAGAAACGTAGTGTGGTGGATTTATCTTGCCTTGACTTCATCTTCCCTGTCTTCGCCATGTAGGAGTAGGGCTTGCTTATTTAAATATATATATATGTAGTCAATAGTATGGAAGAAATGCATTCTGTGTAGTAATGGAACAAGAGAGCAGCTGATAGCATCGCATATCATTTTTAAATAAGCTGTAGTGTGTATCCATTGAGCAAGTCCCCAGGTGGAGCTTAGGAACACAGCTGAACTTTTCTAAAGAGAAAATCAGGGCTGTGGGGTTTTTACGTGCCTCCTCCTTAGGCTTTTTGACCACATATTGTGTGTTGCTTCCAGTCATTCCCCATGATCTTGAGAGGGTGTGATGGGGTGGTGAATAATCTGCGTCTTGCAATGTGTTGATTAAGGGATTGGCAAGAAGTGTGAAAGGTACTTTGATCTACATGAGCTCCACCAATCCATATTTAATTGGGGGGCACCTAAATGGAAAATAAGGATCATATCAAAACCCAGTGTATATTTCTGAACCTCCTGTGGAAACTGAAACTGCTTTTTCCCCCACAGTGCCCAAACTCTCCAGCTGCAACAGGGTGACATCGGCTGGGCAAAGCTGATCCTCAGCTTATACAGCACTTGTCTTCTCCCCCTAGAATACCTGATTACACAGGTTCTCCTCATCCCTTCTCCTTCATAGCAGCAGCACAAGACACCTTGCCCTTGTGAAACCTCTCAGTATCATGCTCTTCAGGTGTTACAAGCATGGACAGTTTGGTTTCAAAGATGCCCTGCTTGGCTTTCACAAGTTAATGATGACGTTTTTGCAGCCAAACAGCAAAATTTAAGCCTGGCAGGAAAAATAAATGCTTTGGTAATTTGAGAGGTTCTGAACGTGCCAATGACTACGCAGAATCTCTGGATGAAGGTTGAAGCTGGACACCAGGCTTCAAGGAGAGCTTGCTGCCGAAGTATGTATTGCTTCTTGCTATCACCCGGCATCTGGAGCTTCAGCTCTGCCTCAGGATTTAGACTAAGAGCTTCTCTTTGCCCAGTTTTCAAATTCTTCCTGTCTTCTGTAAGAAGAAAGGCTTTCAACTTCAGTAAAATGTGTATTATATATGACATGCCTTCATCTGCCTACCCGAGCACAAGCGAGCTGGTGGCGAGAAGACTTTAATTACCTGTGTGACTTTGTCCCATAGTGAAACCCAGCTCTGGAAAACAGATGCCTGGCATATTTAATTCACCATGTCACATTGAGCCTTGAGTTTGAGTTCTCTGTGAAAGGTTTTATAATTCATATAACCTAAAATAATTTACACCTAATTAGATTTTGTCAACTGAATAATTCCACCTCACGCTGCCTCTGCAGAATAATTTAAAGCAACTTCATTTTATCCTCAAAATAGCTGTAAATGTCACAGTTGTTCTTTGGGAGCAGAGCCCAGCCCCCTCCTGGCTCCATCCTCCTGTCAGACAGTTGTAGAGAGCGATAAGGTCCCTCTGAGCCTTCTCTTCTCCAGACTGAACCCCCCAGGTCCCTCAGCCGTTCCCCATCACATTTGTGCTCCAGGCC